>PVJN01058630.1:0-12099 GCA_004026805.1 Lasiurus borealis | reverse complement strand
GGTTGGTCTGATTTGAGGAGCCAGTGTGCTGATGGGAGGGAAGAGGGTATGTCCCAGGCCAGAGAGATCAGTGGGAACCCCATGGTCTCTACCAGGAGAAGTAGAGGTATATTGGGTTTACTGGGGGCTATGGCTCTGCCCTCTCCTCATCAACCCTTCCCAAGGGACCCTGGTCTCCCTGACCTTCTGCTGGGGGATGTGCCTATTCCTGCTTCTTGAGTTATAGAGTGAGGCTAACGTCCCCAGTAAGCTGAGTGACAGACCCCACTTGTGGATTGCGGTCCTGTATACACTCTCAGATGGCAATGAGCAGTGGGTGTTGGGCTCAGTTTTAGCTTTTGTAAAGGGCTAATTTTTGAACTGGGGATTAGACAGCATGCAGAACAGAAAGAGACAGACAGACATGGGTTCAAACCAGCGTTTGCCCTTGCCCCTAAGTGACCTTGAACAAGTCTCTTTAGTTCTAATTGTCAGTTTCTTCATCTGAAAAAATAAGGACAACCACATTTCTCTTGAAGGTCACTTCTGAGGACCTAATGGCACATAGTAACGTTCTCTCTCTTTCCCTCCCTCCCTTCCCACTCTTTTGGAAATGCTCCCATCAGTAACAGCCCCTGGGAAACAGAGCCCAGGCCATAAGGTCCTCTCTGGCTGGGGAGCTCTCCTTGGGCCCTTCTCCGGCCCCAGGAAGGAGGCCTACCCCGGAGGGCCACCTAGAGCCCAGCTGCGGGTGGCCCTGCCTTCATCCAGAAAAGAAAGATCAACTGGAACATAAAACTCCCCCACTTCTCCCAGCATCACGTCCCCGGAGGCAGTTAGCAAGCGGAGTAATGTATGGCTCCATTTTTAGATGTTGCCGAATTCCATTTGCTGGAGATCTGTGTTTTATTGCCGTATCAGTGTTTCTAAATTGCACTATATTTTCTTAGCTTGATGGGAATTTACAGCACCAGGATTGGAGCGAAACTGGGCTCTCCCCGAGGCTCGGAAATCACTGGGGTCGATTTCTGTGGCTGCCGCCTCCCCCTCAAACTCTTCCTGCTAATTATTCATATTAAGAAGAATCTGAGTCTGAGAAGGCCGCACAGGAGGCCCATTTGAGATATGCATGAGGGAGGTCGGTGGCTGCTCCGGATGAGGTGGGAGGGCTGTGGTCTGGAGGGTGCAGAGGCAGAGGCGAGGCTGGGGAGCGGGGGGAAGGCCCAGCCAGTGGCCAACCCTGGGCCTGGCATGTCCTCGGGAGCGCTAGGCATTAGGTTGACAACCAAAGTAGCAGGAGCAATAATGCTGCAATAATGCTCCTCTAAGCCTCAGTTTCCTCATCTGTCTTCTTGATTCTCCTGAGGACAGGGACTATCAACCCCATTTACAGACGAGAAAACCGAGGGCCCGGGAGACCAAGGTAAGCAAGAGAGCTGGGGTTAGAACCCAGGGTTCTCTGACTCCAAACTGTTGTTTACTCTCCCTTGTACACTATGTGGGTTTTGCCTCCTCTCCATTTCCCCGTTGGAGACTTGGAAAGGGTGCTCTCATTTACAGAGCCCCAGCTGTGTCAGGGACTGCACCAAGATTCCGGCATCATCTCATTTCCGGTATCATCTCATTGAACCTGCCTAGAGGAGGTGTGACTCAGCCTGTTTATAGGATAGCCCGGGACGTTAAGTCACTCTGGCAAGGTCACACAGCAACTCCTAAGTGGCAAAGCATGAGCCTCAGTCCCAGAAATAACTGATTCCAAAGCCCATTCTTTGCCACCTCGCTCCACTGCTTCTGGTGACACCAGCTCATCCAACTCCTGCTGATGTAGGAACCAGCTTCCCCAGCTGTGGGAGGGAATCCCAATGCATTCTGGGAGTCAGATGGTGCCTATTTGGTGTTGACATTCAGCAGGCTGTGGGCTTGCATGACATGGCCAGGGTGCTCAGGCTACACCTGTATTTGAAATTCACAATTTCCCCAGCTCCTGCCTCCCAGGATGACAGAGTACCCCCAGGCATCAGGCAGGGAGAGCAAGGAGTCCTGAGGATCCAGCTGGGGACTGCAGGAAGTTCCAGTCTGTCCCTCTGGCAGGTCCCTGCAGTTTATCTCACTTGGCAGTGATCCTCTGTCTAAAAGCACGTCCGACGTTTTTGTGCAATAAAGTTAATGGACTTCTCCATCTTAGAGCAGCTGAATTCTCTTGGAGCAGATGCTGAGGGTTATGGATGTTCTAATTAGGAAGCTGCCTTTGGCACCGAGGATAAGAAGGGAGGCTTGTGACGTTGCAAGCCCTGCAAAGACCCCCTGCCAAACTGCTTTCTCCAAGCTTGCCAGGGCAGATATGCTGCCGAGGGAGAGAGACCCTTCTTTCTCTCCCACTTCCCTCCCGCTGCCCACAGCCCTCCCTGTTTCTGGGCAAACCATTTGGAATGGCCGTAGCCTCCCAAGTCTGAGCAGCCACAATAGGGTTAAGTGTTGCAATCAAGTAAAACTTACAACCAAGTTAATCTGACACATTTATTGATGTGCATAATTGTTATTGGACTGCACTACAATTAGACATAAATGGTAGGTTGTTCTTGCAAGTGACTGTAATTAGTAATTCTCATTTTTGGCCCAATCAAGTTTGGATTTGTTTTTTTCCACAAGCATAGAAATTCCCCAGTGTATGGAAACAGCATTGATTATTGACTGTTTTCTGATTCACTCATTCATTTACTCATTCACTCATTTACCAAATCTATGGAACACAAGTCCCATCTTGGGGGCCTCATTCTGGTGCTTCCCGGCTGATAGGGGAAGAGTTGTTTTACTTCTCTTAACCTCAGATTCCACTTCGGTAAATTGGGGATGATCTCCTTGAGCTCATAGGGTTAAGGTGAGAATTCCATGAGATGAGGTATGCAAAGTGCTAAGCACAGTTTCAGGCCTGGCATTGTCACCCATCTAGGTGGAGCATATCATCATCATCATCATCATCATCATCATCATCATCATCATCATCTTGTTATCATTATTACTATTAATGACAACTTCTCCTGGAAAAGAAAGCTGAGCACTAAGAGCTCTCAAGCCTCTGATCATCAGATGAGAGGACCATTCTGGGTGCAGAGGGGGTCTGTCCCTTGGGCTTTGCAAGTGGCTGGAGGCTAAGGATATGCAGAAGGCACATAATTGAGTTAGCATTTGGGTTATGGCGACTCTTGTGACCCCATCCTCCCCCACAGGTGAGTGGGGCTGGGAAACATGTGGTTTCCCACATCTTCTGCCTCCCCCCTGCCCGGCCCTTGGGCATGTGGGGCTGAGTCAGACTTTCCCAAGAAGGACTTACTCGTGCAGGGCAGAGGCTCTTCTGCAATGCTTGGCCCAGAGGGTGCGCTATCAGGGTTTGGAGAAGTCTCAGTGCCTTGAGGCCGAATTGGGGAGGAGGAAGGGAAGCTGATCCTCACTGCAAACTCAAAGTAGGGGATTAAGACCAGAGGGACAGAGGCACCAACTTCCTGGAGGAAAAGCTCTCCACATCTGGAAACTGCTGGACTCCCAGGGGGGAGTGTGTGCCTCACCAGCACACCTCACACCCGGAGGAAATGGCCTGGGAGATGCGTGGAGCAGGCCGGGTCTGTGGGGGCTCTCTGTGAGGCCAGAGCTGCAGGAAGGAGCATGGGGGAGGCCTGGGCCTGTGTTGTGAGGACGGGCAGAGGGCCAGGAGACAGTGAACTCTGCCCTTTGGCTTACTCACTAGAGCCTGGGCAAGTTACGGGTCTAAGCCTCCGGCTGTTCATCACTAACATGGGATCGCAGCAGGAGCTGTGTCTTGCACAGATCTCCTACCCTATATCTTCTGCACAAAATGCCCAACTTCCTCCTGCCACCACCTGCATTGCTCTCCCAGAAGCTTTGTCCTGCCCCAGCTCTGACTGCAGCCTGCAGCCTGCCTGCGGCCTGCAGCCTGCCAGAAGCACCGGGGATTGGAAACCTGGGACCAGCCTGATTAGTGGGTACATCTCCCAGTCTCTCCCCTGGAATGGGAAACAGAAGAGCATATTGCCTGCTGCTCCCAGACGTCCCCTGGGAGGTGGAGCCCTGTTGCTTCCTGGCTTTACTCCTCTGTCCTCTGGGTACTGGCAACTCAGTCTTCAAGGGGCTCCCACTGCTGAGGAACTGGGGACAGAGCCTGAGCCAGGCTGAGCTGATACTCAGATCTCTGGAAATAAGGGAACAGGACTCTCTTGGGACGCAGGGAGGATCTGGGGGCTTGCCTGGCAGGAAGCAGCGTGTTCCAGGGCTGGGTGGCTGCTCCGGAAACCCTCTCCATGGGGCCTCCTCCTCCCTGAGCTGTCTGGAGGCCGAGGCAGCCGTAAATCCCTGGATGGGGCTGGTCCCAGCATGGGCCACCCTGCAGAAAGACTTCTTCTTGCAGCCTCATTTGCATAAGATAATGAAATCGCAGTAAAAATAGTAAAGGAAAAAATGGTCTGGCAACTCTGTTTCCATAATGACAGATGCTCCTTAAACACTCAGCTTCTGTTTCCAAGGAAGTGCCATCAAGGCCCCGGGGGAGCGCGTGCCCTGGCCCCCGCCTGATTCTCGGCATGGGGACCCGCATCCCCAGAATTCCAGGGCCCTGGCCTGCCCCTGCTCCTGGCTCACTGCAGATGGACCTGGGGGATGGAGGCGGGAGAAGGGGAAACTGACAGACAAGCGCAGAGAGACCCTCACAAATAGTAAGCCTGACGCTTCACACTTAACATATGCTTTCATGGGAAGCTTTCTCCCGCCTTCTCCCATGAGCTCCCTTGGCAGTCAAAATGGGCAGTCCTTTTACTTCTCTGACCTTCTGCTTCCTTCACTGTGAAATGGGATGCAACAGTGCCTGCTTCAGAGGAGCAGGGTTTAATCCCTGGGAAATGGGTACAGAGTGCTCCCTTAGATACTAACTGCTTGGTAACGTGGGTTCCAGTTTCTTCCTTGGGGAGAGAGAGAGAGAGAGAGCTCAGTGTCTGCAAGGGCCACCCAGGTGGAGAGGGGCTCTGAGAGGTAGAGTCTAGGGGCTTCTCAGAGAAGCTGGGGGGAGGGAGGAAGTTTCTTCCTTTTTCGGCCCAATCTGGAGACATTCAGGGCCACCCCAATATCCTGAGAGGTCTGGCTGAGACCAGAGTGTCACCAATGGGCTTCTGGGCCAGGCTCCGAACCCTGGGGGAGGAGTCTTGCTTCATTGCTCACTACTTTATTCTCAGAGGCTCAGCGTATAGGAGGTCCTAATTCTCCTTCTCCTCATTCTCCCTTTTCTTAATAAAAATTGGCATCACTTATTGTTGGCGGATGATACACCCAGCCCTGTGCTAAGTACTTAACATGACGTTTTCTTGTTTAACCCACCAACCACTTTACAGGAGGTGACGGAGGGGGTTTAGGGTCATGCATTTTATAGGCGAGGAAACGGAGCCTCAGGGATGTGAATGAAGTTGCTTTTCAAAGTTATACATCTAGTGGGTAGTAGAGCTGGGACTCGTACACAAAATATTTAACTCTGTGAAAGGATGGATGGATGGGTGGTTTGAGTGTGGGCAGACAGGTAGATGGATAAAGAAAGGAACTGGTTGATGAATCAGTAGGTGGATGGGAAGACATACATAGGTAGACAGGTGGGTGATCTGATGGATGGATGGCATGAATGGGTGGATGAAAGGATGGGTGGACAGAGGGATAGATAGATGGATGAGTGGCTGTTCTGTTTCTTCACACTCACTGTGAACCTCATTCCTACCGGGTCTCTTCCTTTTCTCTTGTCCATATTACCCCACTCCTGTGCGCTGGTCTTGGAGTCTACCCGGCACCCTACTGTGTTCACTCCTATGGAAAGGACCTTACCTCTGCCTCTCAGTGGCCACCAGGTGCTTCCAACCCAGGACCTCTCCCTGCCTCTGACCTGGCCTGGACCCAAAGCCTCTCTCTGGGCTGTGGCTGCAGGCTGGGCCAGAGTTTCCAGACATGGTAGCCGCTGGGTCCTGAACTCCTCTCCATTGTGCAGGGATTTCTGAGGCCTGGGTGTGGCTGATGGGAAAGGAGGGGACCTAGTTTAGAAAACCTTCCCAGCCCTCTTATCTTTCTATGGAACTTTCCCGTTTTCTCACCCTTCTGGTTTTTCTCTCCCTCTCCCTTCTTCTGTGAAATCGAGCAAAGAACCCTCGGAAAGCAAAGAACCTGGGTGCCATGATTTATTATGTGGCTCTTCACTCACTCTGGTCACAGCTGATTGAACCCCAGGTGACGGACTGACCTTCGCTCTAACCATGGTCACTCAACGGAAGTTAGAAGTGGTGCACTTGGACTGAAAGAAAGGTCCTGTAGAGTCAAGGTCTGAGACAGCAGTGAAAGGATATAAAAAGTGTCGGAAACTTAGCATAGCACTTGTCACACAGGAAATGCTCCATTTAGCCATGATTTAGCGGTGATGTCATAGGGGAGCGTGGGGAGTTCTGGATGCAAATTATTCTTACCCATTGCATCAATCTGTCGGCACGAGTTTGGAAGGCAGAAGCGATCTTTGGTCTGTTTCTGTCCCGGAGCGTCACTGCGGTATCCACCGCCAGCTTCCGGGCGATGAGTGGCAGCTGTGCTGGGGCAGTGGCGGCAGCAGGCTCCCGAGCCAGGCTTTCGGAGCCCTGGACGGCAGCGCCGGCTGGGTTTCCGCCTCATCGTTCTAGTACCAGCCTCAGAGGGGGCCGCTGCGTGGGTCAGCTCTGTGCTGCTCTGCGGCCCCTGGAGGCCCAGCTTGGCCTTGTGTCTTCATCTCTTCAGTGGTTTTGTAAGCATCCCTGTGCAGTCCCATCTTGCTTAAAACTCCCTGCCCTGGCCCAGCCGGCGGGGCTCAGTGGTTGAGCATCGACTTATGAACCAAGAGGAGGTCTCGGTTCGATTCCCGGTTAGGGTACATGCTCAGGTTGTGGGCTCGATCCTCAAGGTAGGGTGTGCAGGAGGCAGCCAATCAAGGATTCTCTCTCATCATGGATGTCTCTATCTCTCCCTTCTTCTGTGAAATCAATAAAAATATATTTAAAAAATGCCCCTGCCCTATACCTTTTGTTGTAGGTATAGTTTCCGTCTCCCAGTTGACTTAGAGCTTTCTCATTTTCAGTTTGGCAAAGCTCAGGAAGGACCTCTGATGAGCCAAGCTCAGACTCCCCATGGGGACAGGGTCACAGAGGGATGTGGCAACTCCCCAGGAAGCTATATGCTGGAGATGAGGTGGGGAGGGCCTGCCCATGAGAAGGAAAGGCAGAGGTCAGACAGTGCCAAGGACAGACACGATCCCCCCTCCCCCACACCGCGATCTGACTGGGAGCCAGGAGCCTGGGTTTCCGGCCCGGGGCAGAGCCAGCCCTGGGGGAAGAGGGCACAGCCGCACTGCCCAGTACCCTCTGGTTCTAGGGAGGGAAGAGAAGCAGAAACACACCTCAAGGGGGCCCCGTTTTCTAGAAAGAGTTCTTTATTTAAAATTTAAAACCATATTACTTCATACAGCAAACTGTGCACTTGGATATATCACAGTGTCTTAAAAAGGAAAATAATCGGATTTGTTTGGAAATTTATTTACATCAGCCTAGAATGATTGGCAAGTAACACAGTTACTATGAAACCCAAATTGTTACAAAATGTTTACAAAAAACTATATTCATAGAAATTCTGCATGTCCACAAAGGGCATCCCCTGAATGGCCCAGAGACCAGTGTGTGGGAACCATGTTGTGTGGGAGCGGGGGCGTCCAGGCACTCCGGTCTGGGTGCTGGGACGGGCCAGGGGTCTCGCATGTTGCTGGCTGGGGGCTCAGTCCAGGGGCCGGGAACCCCAGTCCCCAATACGAGAAGCCCAGCCAGGCAGAGATGGGATGGGGGTTTGGAGCACAGTGACAAGACCCTCCTCAGGGGGCTGGGTTCAGATGTGCGCTGTCCAGGACCCCTGGGCAGGCCCAGAGTTAAGTGAAGACCAGCCTGACCCACGGGGCCCAAGCAGAGGGCAGGCCACTGGCCACGCGGAAGCCCACTCCAGATCTCTCTCGCCTGCATGCTCCAGAGAGGCTCTGGCTGTGACAGGGCAGGACCACGAGCTAAGCGATCAGAATTGCAAAGAACAGACGGATGTGGGAGGGGCAAGGGTGGAGGTCTGCAAGTTCTTCGGGGGGGGGGGGCCTATCTGCCAACTGCCCTGCTGGGGGTGGTCCTGCAGGGGAGAGAAGGCAGTCAGGTGACGTGGGCACCGATGGGACAGGAAGTGCCTTGTTGGTTTCTCATTTTGTGCCCATGTCACTGTCCTGCTCACATCTCCAGCTCCCCAGTCCCTCTCTGAAGGCTGGCCTTTGGGTCAGATGGAGCTGGGAGGTCATCTGTGGTGGGACAAACTCCTAACTGGCATCCCTGGGCCAACAGCTGCTTCCCTGCCCCTGAGGCCTCAGAGCTTTGATCTGTAAAGTTAGAGACACACTGCGGGGTGACTTGTGGTCTGTCCTAGAAAGCAGGGAACGGGGGGCAGGTCAATAAGGAGGGCATCGGGGCATCATACTGGCATGCTGGCAATGTCCTCGGGCCATTCTCTTTAAAAAGTGTTTTCCCTAGCCACGCGCTGTGCCCGGTGGGTGGGTGAGAATCAGAGGCCTTCTGAGGATGTTCCAGGTGGAACCTGACACTTGCCTGCCAATTGTGCAGACGGGCATTAGAGCAGGTCTCGGGAGCCCAGTACTGGCGTGGCATCGCTCCCAGGTCACAGGCCCTGCTGTTCTGCTTTTGACACGCACAGAGGGAGACAAGGCTCCTCCCCCACCCATCCCTCCCAAGGGGGCACCTGCTGTGCAAGGGTCCATCCGCCAGCCTCCAGGGTTCCGCCTCTTCCTCAGGGTCTGCAGTTCTGGTGAATGCAGGGCTTGCCACACCCCCACCAGGCTCTCTGCATCCCTGGCCCAGGGCGTCTCTGTCCCAGACTTTGCTGCTGTAGCCCCCATCTCTCACCTGGTCCCCACCCATACTGGCTGGGTTATGTACACTCTGTGTGCAGACGTGCAGGGAGGGGTGCATATACACATGGGCACAGGTCATATATACACTGTGCATATATATATATATACAGCATATATATATATATATATCATTTTACATTCATATATATATTGTACAGAACATTCACCTTCTACCAAAAACAGTTTTTGTGACTTCACATATGGCCTCAGCTCTGAAATTTTAACTTCAGGGCAAAAGCAGGACTGGAATGAAGGCTTGATTAAAAATGGCATGGGGACAGAGGACAGGACCCTTCCACCATGCCAAGCGGCTGGATCCATTCCAGATGTGCCCCCCTCCCCCAGGAAACTGTTCCAGATGTGTCTATTCCGGAGACCTGTCTACAAGATTGGCCTCATTTTCTGCATCTGTCTAGGGGGCTGGGCCAACCCCAGATGTTAAGTCCATACAGCTGTTTGACCAGAGCTAAGTCCTTCCCAGATGGTGCTCCACACAGGACCATTCCAGATGTGGGCAAGAGTCTGGCTTGTTTCCAGATGTTTGTGCGTATAGCTGGGATGGCTCTGGGAGGGATCTGCTTCATACTGAGTGTTGAGAAGCAGCTGCAGACCCACACCTAGCACCCCCTGGAAAAGAAGGCAGGGGGACTTTCTGACTGTCCTGGTCTGACTTCTGCCCTCTGAGAGCTTAGAGAGGGGGCGTGGCTTCTAGCCATTTGAAGTCTTCACCTAATAGTGCTAGAGAACCCTTCCTGTGCCCAGGAAGAAGGCAGCATGAACCAGGTGGAGTCTAGGCTGTGATGGGGGGTCTGAGTTGTGTCCCAGCAGAAATCAGTGACAGGTCAGGGGGAGAGAGAGAGATAAGGAGGGCTTATGATGTGTGTCCCTCACTGCTGCCCTTTGTTTGGCCACTTCGAGCAGGATGAGAGGAGGCACTGGTGTGTGAGGTGGGAGATAGGGGGGAAAGATGGGGTATTCTTCTGTTTAGGGCCAGCATGTGGGGTCAGACAGGACAGTCTAGAACCTGCTCAGGCCAGTCCCACCTTCTGCCCCATCTAAGCCAGCATTTACACTCCCCATCTCTCCGAGCCCCCAACCCCAGCGCCTCTGTACATGCACCCATGTGCACCTGCCATGGCTCAGTCCCCCCTCAGCTGGCAGGCGGGTCTAAACTTGAATTGCACAGGACCTCCCTTGCTGGGAACACCTTCTCCTACCCTACCCCTCCAGATGTAGTGGAACCTGGAGTCCTTGAGAGACACAGCTCACACTTGGGCTGAAGTGGTTTCCACTGCACCCGGAACCCTGGGCTTGTCTTGAAGACGAACATAGGACATCAGCTAGAAGTTGAACATGAGCCACACATATGGACATAAGCTGGAATGTGGAGGAAGATCATGCAGCATGTCACCCCATTTCTGTTTTGGAGCCCCCATATCATTTCAGTATCTTGGGGGACTTCCCTCATTGAATCTGACCTTTGCTATCCACCATTCTTCACCCGCTTAATGGAAAGTCTTTCTACCCATGTCCTTCCTTTTCTTTCTCTCATCACAGTCTGTCTATGTGCAGAGCCTCAGAAAAACGTGACATGTCCCTTGAGTGTTATACACAGAAGCACACACACGTGTGTGTGATATGAGCATGGATGTGAGCGTGTGCTAAGAAATTATACTGGATGAAGAAAGGCAGTGGTTAGTATCCATGGTTGGTGAGAGCAAATGGGCAAATACTTTCATTAGAATCCTGTTACATGGAAATTGCAAAAATATGTCTTTTTCCCTTCAAACAGGGCACTCTGCCTAGAGCAAAGGAGTCACCAGCCACAAGCTCCTGAAGCGCTTTGCCCCGACTTGTGCCTATGCCTACATAGTCTTGCAAATCTTGTGACCAAAGATCTCTCCCCATGACAGAAGTGCCAACAGACCCTGGTTCTCTGCCTTCCTGATTGTCCATTTCTGCTCCTGCAGTGCGCTGTAACATGTGTGTGCTTGAACACGTATGTGAGCATACACACACTCACAAACTCCAATTCCTCTTGGCTTCTCACACATGACATGCATGAACCTTGCTGCATGTCTGTCTGGTTTTGTCCTCTCTCCCACTCTCTGCTTGCACACATGAGCCCACACACTCCTGTGTACACATGCTCACATGTGGATCCCTTGATGACATGGCTTCTCCTTTAAAACATATTTGGCAATGCTGCAGGTTTTATTCTGGCCTCTACCTTCTGCCATTGGTGCACAAATGCACATGCACACACATACACACACACAGACACACAATTGCATGTATATATACACACACACTCACCAGCACCTCATTATGACATGGCTTCTCCTGTTTTTACGTGTATGGAGCTCTGCTGCTTGTCCAGAGTTGTCTCCTTCATTCTCAATTCACACACATGACATGTGTACACACACACACACACACACACACACACACACACACACACACCAGAACCCAAAGGATTCCCTATTATTGCATGCCCTGGACTCTGTATATATCCAAATCTGTCCTTCTCTCCCAGCCCCCAAAACTCACACATACAAAGACACAGATACACATATATGCACCACACACTCTTGCCCCAGGAGCTCACGACAGCATGGCTTTTCCTATTATTACATGTGTCGGCTACACTGCATGTCCGGCCTCTTCTCCTTCCTCCCATGCGCACAGCCTGTTGGAGCAGCTCTGATTTGTAGGAGTGGCAGTGCTTGTCACATGAGCCCACTGTGCTCTCCTGCTTTGGAAGCCTGGGGGGAGCAAAGATTACCTTTCCCCCCAGCTGAGAAGGTCCTTGAGACCAAAATGTAGCTCCTCCCTAACGAGGCTCCTCAAGCAGAAGCAGGAGAGAGGTGGGAGGGGGTGGCTGGTGCCTCTGGGTCCCTGTCCAGACTCGGTCCTTGTCCCCTGCTGGAAGACTGCCCTCTGCCCTTGGCGGTGGGGAGCCCTACTGGCCCTATCAGGTTCTCTTTAAGGACACTTTGCTCCTAAACCTTCCATGTCTCATTCTTTCCCCAGATGCTTGAAGTCGCAGACCTCTTGAACATCCATCACAGCTGGCTGGAACCTACAGACCATCTTCTGGTCTACCCCTC
>PVJN01058629.1:0-12099 GCA_004026805.1 Lasiurus borealis | reverse complement strand
CTCTCTCCCTCTCCCTCTTCCTCTCCCTCTCCCTCTCCCCCTGAAATCTATCTATCTATCTGAAATAAAATAAAACGAAGGCCTTTTGCCCAGTGTGGAGTGTACAGGAGGCAGCCGATCAATGATGCTTTCTCATCCTTGTGTTTCCCTCTCTCTGTCTCCCTCTCCCTCCCGCTCTCCCTCCTCCTCCTCCTTTCCCTCCCCCTTTCCCTCCCTCTTTCCCCTCCCCTTTTCCCTCTTCCTCTCCCTCTTCCTCTCCCCCTGAGATCTATCTATCTATCTGAAATAAAATAAAACGAAGGCCTTCTGCCCAGTGTGGAGTGTACAGGAGGGAGCCGATCAATGATGCTTTCTCATCATTGTATTTCCTCTCTCTCTCTCTTTTTCTCTCTCCCTCTCCCGCTTTCTTTCCCCCTGAGATAGATCTATCTATCTATCTATCTATCTGAAATAAAATAAAACGAAGGCCTTTCTGCACTCCCCACCTGTCTCTGGCTGCTGTCCCCTCCTCCAGTAATGCTGACAACCTTCTCTCATCCAGGGGGTCCACATCCCTTCACCCTGGGCCCCAGCAATGTGTATCTAGCCGCCTGTTGGAAGGCTACCCCGCATGTCACAGGCGCACCCCATTCCACTGAGCCTGAGGCAGCCTCTTCTCTGTACCCCATCTTGAGCCCCCCCCCATTATTCAGGGAGGTTTCTGGCATCTATTCCTCTCACCTGCGCATGGGAGGTGGGCCCTAGCCCTGCTCTGGTATTCTGTTTATATATATTTTATTGATTTTTTCACAGAGAGGAAGGGAGAGGGATAGAGAGTTAGAAACATCAATGCGAGAGACATCGATCAGCTGCCTCCTGCACACCCCCTACTGGGGATGTGCCCACAACCAGGATACATGCCCTTGACTGGAATTGAACCTGGGACCTTTCAGTCCGCAGACTGACGCTCTATCCACTGAGCCACACTTGTTTCTGCTCTTGTGTTCTGGCCTGAAGCTGAGCCCCAGCACCTCCCTCGCTTCCATATCCTCCAGGGGCCCAGCTGGAGCCTCCACGGTCCCAGCCCACCATTGTGGGGGCCCAGACCAGGGCACCTCCTGCTCTGCCCAAGGCCGGAGTCCCCTGGGCCTCAGGTTCAAATACACACCCTCACTCAGCTGGCAGGGGGCACACCTGAGAGCCGGGGTTTCCAGCGAGTGCTGGGGCCACGCTGCGGGTCTGGGGGCCACATTTGTCTGCTGGTCACACCCCTCCTTCCAAAGACCTTCCCTGGCTTCCCAGCGCCTTGGATGAAACCCCATCCAAAGCAAACTCCGAGCTGAAGCCAGATTGGCTCAGTGGATAGAGCGTCGGTCTTTGGACTGAAAGGCCGCAGGTTCAATTCCGGTCAAGGGCATCTATGTACCTTGGTTTCGGGCACATCCCCAGTAGGGGGAGGGCAGGAGGCAGCTGATCCCTGTCTCTCTCTCATCGATGTTTCTAACTCTCTATCCTTCTCCCTCCCTTTCTGTAAAAAATCAATAAAATATATTAAAAAACAAAACAAAAACACAAGGCAACGTGCTTTCAAAGTCTTCCAGAATCTGCCCCTTCTCCCCTAATCAGATCCCACCTCTTCCCGAGACTGGCTCCCGTGTCCCAGTCTCCTCTCCACCTCTGCTGATGCTGTTCCCTCCACCCGTGTGCCCAGCTCTGGGGAGGCTGCATTTGAGGGACCAGGAGCCCCACTCTGGGGGCCCTAACTTCCCCACTTCCTGCTGTGAGGCCTCAGGCACCTT
This sequence comes from Lasiurus borealis, assembly GCA_004026805.1. NCBI lineage: Eukaryota > Metazoa > Chordata > Mammalia > Chiroptera > Vespertilionidae > Lasiurus > Lasiurus borealis. The sequence goes on along the minus strand of PVJN01058629.1, from coordinate 10,321 downwards.
CCCCACCTTCCCGAGCTTCATCTCCCCGCCTGCGCGCTCCCTGCCTCCGCACCGCGTCCACCGCCTCGGCCCTTCCATCTCGGAGCCCCCCAGGACCTCAGAGCTGCAGACAGTGACCAGAAAGGGGCGGGGCACCCCCTAACATTCCTCGCTGAGCTTCGGAGCCACCAGGAACGGGGGTTCTCTCTGGCCTTGCAGATGGACCAAGGGGTGCCATTTCCAGAGGCCCCTGGCGTCCCAGAGCCGGGACCCAAGTCCGGGCTGTTGACACAGTGTGGGTCCCGGTGCTGAGGACTGAGGTCCGGGAGGCTCAAGGTCAGGTGCCCATTCGTGCGTGGACTGGCGGCTGGCTGCGTGCCAGGCGCTTGATCCCCTCCTCACCCCCCCAACCCCTCCACCCCGTGCCTTCCGCTCCGCCGGTCATTGGTCACTGCCGGCTCGGCTCGGTCGGCTGCCAAGGAGGCTGGACGCTCCTCCAGGAAGGGGCAGTTCTCGCCCTGGCCTGGCGGCAGCGGGGGGCAGCATCAAAGCGCCCGTTGCCCTAGCAACCCTGGCTTCTGGGCACTTGGGAGAGAACAGCCCTGAGAACGGCAGATGGGGGGTGAGAGGGCAGCGCTCTCCCTGGCTGGTGTCTGTCCCCGAAACCACCACAACGGGCACCTCTCTGCCCGGAGGAGGGGGGAGGCCGAGGTGCCCCCTCGCCCAGTGCTGAGTCACGGGCATCCCCCGGGGTCCCTGCCTCGGCTCCCAGCCCCGCCCCCCTCTCAGCCTCCCTCGGAGAAATCCATGACTCACCGGTGGCCCGGTGGCCCGTCATCCATCCCCAGCCAAGCGGGAGAGGAGGGCGGAGGGAGGGAGGGAGGAGTCATCTGGAGGGGGCACCCCCCACCCAACACCCAGCACTCCCCCAGGCTCCTCCTCCTCCACCCTGGCCGCCCGCCCGCCCGCCCGCCCTGCCCTGTGAGGAGGGACGGGAGCCGCCACACGCACAGCAGCTCCGTCCACAGCAGGTTGAGCCTCGGAGGCCAATCAGCTGCCTGACCCTGACCCGGACCCCCTCCTGGCACCAGGTACCGGGTCCAGGAGGGAGGAGGGGCTGGGGGTGGCACGGTGACTTGGGGGTCTTGGTATCTGGGTGGGAGCCCAGAGGAGCCTGGCGGTAGGGGGGGTTTCTAGCTGTAGTTGGGGGCAGACGGACAGGCAGACGCCTGGGAGGGGGACGGGGCCTGAGGGATGGAGCCTCTCAGAACCCCCGGTCCTGGGCTGGCGGGGAAACCGAGGCTCAGAGCGGCGTGTTCGCGGCACGGAGGCCGGGTCCGCTCGCCGGGCGGCGAGATGAGTTTCTCCTTCGCCCGCCGCACAGGGGGGGCCAGGCTCTGAGGGTGCAGGTGCCTCATCTGCTGTCCTGGCTCGGGGAGGCTGCAGGGGGCTGGGCACGGGTCTGGGGGCGGGGTCACCTGCAGCTGCCCGGGCTGGGCTGGCCCCCAGGTGAGCTGACCCTCGCCCGCCCGCCCGCCCGCCCGGGCATCCTGGGGAGGAGGGGTCTTGGCGTGGGAACCCGGGCAGGTAGTGAGGAAGCAGCGGCTGAGGCTGGGCGGCGCTCGGCCAGCGAAACCACTGGACCCCCAGCTCCCGCCTGCGGGGCACAGATAGGGCCTCCCACCCTCCCCGGGCAACCCTGTTCCATCTGGGGAAGCCACCGGTTCCTGCCCCCCACCTCCCCCCCACCCCGAGCCTCCCCACCAGCCTCCTTCCTGTGATACGGAGCTGAGTCTCCCAGAGCCCCACAGGAGGGTGTTCAGGGGGCCATGGGCCCAGGCAGGCCCCCTCTTGCCCCTCCCCACTCCTCCCTACCCTCTCCTCTCCCCCCTCCTCCCCTGCTCCCGCCCTGCCTGGATCAGCCCTGCCCGGATGGCCGGGCGGGGAGCAATGGTCTCTGTGGCTCCAGAGGGCCCAGGGAGTTAAACCTACAAACATTTATTGAGCACCTACTGCGTGCCGGGTACTCTGCCAGGGGTGCGGGACGTGGCAGTGGATGGGATGACTGGGTGTTGGCAGGGGAACCGGGGCAGGTAGAGGGGGCCTGGGGGGACCCTGAGGGCGGCGGGTTGGTTCCTTGAGGTGCAGCCGGAGGGGAAGCGTCTGTGAGAGCCACGGGCTGCTGGGTCGGGTCACAGAACTGAGGCCGGCAGAGGTGGGCCTGGCCCCTGGGGCCAGACTGGACTGCGTCAGCTGCAGGGACTCTGAGACACAGACCCACTGTGGTCAGAGCAGCACGCGCCTCTCTCTCCTCTCTCTCTCTCTCTCTCTCTTTCTCTCTCTCTCTCTCCCCCCCTCCCCAACCTCAGCTGCTGCAGCTGCTAAATGGGCGTGTGAGGTGATAATAGCTGCCCTGCACCCGTGGCTCCGAGGTGTCAGGTCATGTCATGAGGTCATGGGGACACCCCCAACTCCCCGCAGGGTCTGTGGGGTGGGGGAGGCCTGGCCAGGCTGCCCTGGGCCCCCCGGGAGGCAGGGGCAGGGGCCAGGGGTCTGGCTGGGACACCCAAATCTCGTTGGGGACTCAAACAAACAGGACAGCTAGGCTCTGAGCTGAGATCGGCTGCTGGAGGAGTCGGAGGGAGGCTGGGGGCTCAGTGGGGGACGGGGCTGGGCTTGGTGGCTGGGGAGGAGGGAGAGGAGGAGGAATTTAAGTGCCTGTGTGAGGGTGCGGGGGAGGGGGGGTGGATCCTGGCAGAGGAGAGTGCGTGGGGAAAGGTGGGGAAAGGTGAGGGCCTGGGGGAACGGGCAGGCCATGGCACCGGAGACCTGGCACCAGGCAAGTCCTGGTGGCCGAGCGCCAAGCGGGCTCTCCACTCTGCCCATGGGGGAGGGGCTGGTGGGGAGGCAGGGTGTGTGTTGTGGGGCTCACGGTGCATGCTTGGGGGGCAGTGTGTGGGTGCTGGGATCTGTGCCCATTTCAGGGGAGTGGGTGGGCTCCCCCCATGGCCAGGGTGAAGAGTCAGGGGCAGAGCTGGGGGGGGGACTGAGGGGCATGTGACCATAGAGCCCCAAATCCAATACCACCCACCCCCAGGGCTTAGCAGGCTCTGCACCCCCAGTGCCAGCCAGGGGGGCTCTGTGGACCCCTCCTTCTGACTCACAGCAGATGGGGGCATCACGTGAGCAAACCTGGCAGCTGGGGGACCGGGACCCCTGGGGACAGGCAGATGGCAGGGGCGGAGGGGAGGGGGCAGGGCTGGCACAAAGGGGCCTCTCACTCAGGGTGGTGGGGTGGTGGGGCGGGTCCTGGCTGGCTCTGCCTCTGCAGGGCTGCTCTCTCCCCCAGATATCTGCCTCACGCCCCATCGGGAGCTCCTGAGGTTCTGGGGAGCCCTTTGGATTTTGGGGCCGGGCCTGGGCCGCTGGGCAGAGGGACCCCGGGTGGGGGCTGAGCGTGGAGCACAGTTTCGGACCCCTGTTCCGTCTCAGCCTGCCCTGCCTCCCTCCTTCCCCCCGGAGCCTGGCTCAGTGCTCTGCACCCACCGTTCTTCCCACGAAGCAGGTGCTGCTGCTGAGCCACCTAGGACGAGGGCTCTGAGGCGTGGGAGGCTCCCCTGAGGGTGACCTCTCGTACCGGTGGCTCTAGAGTCTGTCCACTGAGCTCTCCTGGCCCCTGGGGACGGGGGTGGGGGTGGGGAGGGGGCTCCTGGGCCAGGCCCGGTCTGTTCTGGGTGCCCTGGTCTCAAACCCCATCCCTGCTGCTGCCCGTACCCTCTGGGACCCGCAGAGAGAGCAAGGCCGCTGGCCCGGGGAGAGCCCTGGCGTGGGGCACAGATACAGACCCACACGGACGCCTGCATCCGCTTCCTCACCTGGCGAGTCTCTGCCCTGTGCGGCTGTGAGGACCCGGGGCTGGCGGTGGCCGCGTCTCCCCAGGGGGCAGAGGCAGAGGGGTGCCCTGAGGCCCCGGATGTCTCCTAACGGCTCAGGGCACTTGGCCTTGCCTCCCACCCGGGGGAGCTGGGGCCACCTGGGCTTCGGGGAAGACCCCCCCCCCAGCCCCCACCCGCCTGGTGCTTTGGCGGGAGGCCTGCGGGTGGGCACGTGTTCCCGGGCTGATAGGGCTCTGGCGGTTTGCGGTGAGATCAAAGCTGAGCCCCCGGAGGAGCCGGCACAGCGGGGCGGCCTCTGCATTAGAGGGAGCCAGCCTTGGGGGGCTGGGAGAGGGGTGGGGAGCCAGCCCAGCTCCAGTCCCTGAAAGGCCGCAGGCTGCAGCTAATGGCTCCGGGCGGCTCCCCAGGCTCAGGGCCACTTAGTGGACCTGTGAGCAGGCACCCGTGGGAGGCCCCCGCCCCCCCTGGCCTCTCCGGTCCCTCCCCTCCTGCCCTGGGCAGAGCTGGGCCGTCCTCGCCGCCAAGCACTGGCCTGATTGGCCTCATCGTTCCAGGCCCGGGGCGGGAAGCAGGGCTCTCGGACCACTTGCTGCCACCGGCCCCAGCCTCCTGGGCCGCCCTGTCCTGACCTCACACGGGGACGGCGGTGCCACCCGGGCAGGGCTGTGGCTGGAATTCGGCTGCACCGAGCGGACTTGCTCAGCCGAAGGTTTTGTCTTCGGAGCTGTGGGGTGTTGGTTGCGTTAGAACTAAGTTCACGCACGTCCTTGAAAAGTGACCTTGAGCCCGGCTGGCGTGGCTCAGTGGTTGAGTGTCGACCTAGGAACCTCCTGGGTCAGGGTTCGATTCACATGCCTGGGTTGCGAGCTCGATCCCAGTGTGGAGTGTGCAGGAGGCAGCGGATCCATGATTCTCTCTCTTTGTTGATGTTTCTATCTCTCCCTCTCCTTTCATCTCTGAAATCAGTAATATATATATAATATACATATACATATGTATGTGTATGTGTGTGTGTGTATGTATATATATACATATATATATATATACACACACATATATATATATGTATATGTATATGTATTTATATATATGAAAAGTGATCTTGAGCCAGTGCCTTAAAAAAAAAAAAAAATCCCTTAGGCCAGTGGTTCCTAACCTGTGGGTCACGACCCATTTGGGGGTTGAACGACCCTTTGACAGGGGTCGCCTAAAACCATCGGAAAACAGTAGCAAAATTATGAAGTAGCAACGAAAATAATTTTATGGTTGGGGGTCACCACCACATGAGGAGCTGTGTTAAAGGGTCGCGGCCTTAGGAAGGTTGAGAACCACTGCCTTAGGCCATGAAATGGGTGGGGAGACCTGAACCTCCAGTAGGATTAACTGACAGCCACCTGCTGTGGGGACTCCCGGGCAGGAGAGCCTTCCCCCATGCCCCAGACCTCCGCTCCTCCTTCGCCCGGCTCAGCTGTCCCTGGGAGAGGCCGCACCAGGTGGGGCGAGCTGGGTGCAGCTTGGTTCTGTCTCTGCTCCCTCTGCTGTGTGAGCTTGGACGGGTGTGCTGGCCTCTCTGTGCCCCGTTTTCCTCATCTTCAAAACGAGGATGGTAATGGGACCTTAAGAAGGCTTCGTGAGCCACTAGATCAGCGGTTCTCAACCTGTGGGTCGAGACCCCTTTGGGGGTCGAACAACCCTTTCACAGGGGTCGCCTAAGACCATCGGAAAACACAGATATGATTCATAACAATTGCAAAATTACAGTTATGAAGTAGCAACGAAAATAATTTTATGGTTGGGGGTCACCACCACATGAAGAGCTGTCTTAAAGGGTCGCGGCATTAGGAAGGTTGAGAACCACTGAGCTAGATGGAAGGTACCGAGGATGGTGCCTGGCACAGCACCGAGAGGCTGTTGCCACCACGGTCCAGGCCAGCCCCAGCCCTCGGTGAGAAAGGTCGCCGGCCAGCCAGCGGGCATGAGTACTCTCACCCACTGAGGTCTGGATGGGCCTTACGGCTCCAGGCTGTGGTCCAGGACCGGGACTCTCTCTCCTGCTGCCGGAGCCCCAGGCCTGGCCGGCTTGGCCACCGTCCTGGCTGCAGGGGCGGCGGGCGTGCAAGCCGGGCTGGTTTCCTGGGGCCGCGCTCTGCGGTCAGTCACGTGTCTGCTGGGCTGAGTTCCCGTGGCCCCCGGGGTTGCACTGGGTGGCTGACCCCTGCTGGCTCCCCGACCAGCCGCGTCTGGCCCTCAGGGCGTGGCTGCCTCTCGTGTCTCTGACCCCGTGTCGGGGGCACAACTGCGCAGACCCACCTGCCTCGGTGGTGACAAATGCGAGGGGCGAACCCCGGGGGCCGGCTGGGGCCGTGGTGAGTCACGCCTGGCCCGGTGCCCTCTGTCCACTGCTCCTCGGGCTGTGTCACCACCGGGGCATGTGTCAGGCCCCGGGGGCAGCTCATGGCCCAGCCCCCTCCGCCCGGGGCATCTGCCTTCACGACCCACAAAGACACCCATTCAGCCACAGGTGCTGTGAGTCCTCAGAGGTTTACATCTTTATCCTCCTGTCACAGGTAGGCTGGGGGGGCGGTGGTGGTGGCAGGTTCTCCATCCCCAGGCCGGTCCGGGGGAGGCCTAAATCCGGGTCTCCTGCCTTCCAGCCTGGCCCTTTGTCCCAGGACCCCGCAGATGGCATTCTCAGCGGGTGCTAAGTGAGCGTAGAGCAGTGGTTCTCAACCTTCCTAAGGCCGAGACCCTTGCATACGGTTCCTCATGGGGTGGTGACCCCCAACCATGAAATGTTGCTTCTGTGATGCATCGTGATGCAAATATCTGCATTTTCCGAGGGTCTTAGGCGACCCCTGTGGAAGGGTTGTTCGACCCGAAAAGGGGTCGGGACCCACAGGTTGAGAACCGCTGTTGTAGAGGGACCTCGGGCACCTGTGGGGGGTTCCTCGTGGCCCCTCAGCCCTGAGCCTCTCCGGCCTCGGGACAGACACCCATTCCCCCATTCTTCCCGGGATGACGGCCTTGCCAGTGCCCCGGCCGTTCATTCGAGCAGCTCAGCCAGCGTTTGTGGGCAGGTGGCAAATCCCCGGTGGCCGTGCTGTCACCCTGCCCGGACTTCCCCATTAGCGCCCCCGGTTGCACCTCCAGGGGCTCCTAGGAGCCTGCTAATAGCGCAGAGAGCTGGATGGGAAGCTCTCCGTGTCTCAGAGCATCAGGGCAGGGACCGGACTGAGGCAGGAGGGTGTGAGCGAGGCCTGGGAAGGGGAGGGGGGCACCCACCTCCTAAATCATCAGGAAGCTGATGCAGCCCCTGGCTCTTCCTACCCCAGGGGTCTGCACCTGGGTAGGGGCGTCCCTCACCTCAAGGTGCACCCCTCTCTACCCACCTGCACCTGACCTTGCCTTGGAGAGCAGGGGCAGTGGGCGGGGCCGGAAGGAAGCCTCCTGTGGTGTTTGCAAAGCTGTCCTCGCGCTCTGTCCGTGACCGTGACCGAGACCTCGCCTGCCGCACCCTCCTGTGCTCTGGCACCTGCGTGCACATCCCACACCTGCTGGGCAGTGTCTGCTGTCCGGCTCCCGGCTGGGAACGGAGCATGCCCAGGTCCTGGTGCCCGGGCTGGGGAGCGGGGAGCTGGGCCCAGGTGCAGCCCACGCCACTTGCCAGGACCAGGGGCAGGGGATAGCATGCCTCCCGCCGGAGACCCTGCTTCGGGTGCTAGCACACCTGGGAGCCCCGCCTCTGCTCCCCCATCTGTTTGGGGGACCAGCTGGGCAGCTGCAGTAACTGCTGTCCAGGAGCCCCCTCTCAGCGGGCCTCCCCGAGGATAGGAAGGCTGGCACTCCGGGGGTGGTGAATGCCCCGGGGGGTGGGGGGGATGGCACGTGGAGGAGGGAGCCGAGTGGGTCTCCAGCTTGTTCCTTGGGTCGACACGCTGCCCCGAGCCCGTCCTGTGACGTCAGAAAGGAGCTTCGGCGTTTCGGCCCCCACCTCTGCGCCGGCCGGCCGGCCGTGTTGTGGTTGTTGAGTGAGGATCCTTCATCTCTGTGGCAGAGGCTTGGCTGCAGGCAGCAAGGAGCTAGAAGCTATTGTGTTTTTTATTTAAAAAAAAAACTTATTTAAAAATTTATTTCAGAGAGAGGAAGGGAGAGGGAGAGAGAGCTAGAAACATCAGTGATGAGAGAGAGTCATGGATCGGCTGCCTCCTGCACGCCCCACACTGGGGATCAAGCCCTCAACCCGCGGGCCTGTGCCCTGACGGGGAATGGAACCGTGGCCTCCTGGTTCATAGGTCGGCGCTCAACCACCGGGCCGCCGGGCTGTTGTAGGTATTTTGTTATTACAAGACACTTCGATGCCACCTCAGTGTCTCTGTGTGTGGCTGCAGTTGGTGAGCAGAAGTGAGTGTAAAAGGCCAGGGGTGCCCCATGGGTGTCCCCCTCCCTGGCTCCCCAGAGCCCCAGCCGCCCCTCCAGCCCCTTTCACACAGGGGCTCCGGAGCCCACGGCGCCTGCCCCTCCGCCCGGCCGTCCCTGGAATCCTTTCCAGGACGAGGTTCTACCGAGAACAGCCGCTCCTTTCTTTGCTTTCTCTTCCGCTTCCTCCGCGGCCAAAAATAGTGCGTGAATGGGACCAGCTCCGGGCCAGCAGCAGGACAATAGCTGCCTCCTGACCCAGGCAGGCTCCTGGCCCCGGGCCACCGAGTGGGGGTGGGGGAGGGGGGCGGCGAGGTGCAGGGGAAGGGGTGCGTGGCTACTCCGGCAGCATGGCCCCGAGCCCCTGCTGTGTTTCCCATGACCTCGGCCAGAAAGCATCCCAGGTCCCCTCCATTCCCTTGGAGCGAGCGGGGTGGCCAAGGCTTTTCCCCACCGGTGCTGGGAGGTGCTGGGAGGTGCTGGGAGGTGCTGGGAGGTGCTTGGCCGAAACCTGGGCCCGGAGCCCCTGACACCCCTCCCTGCCCCCCCCCCCAGCTGGCTGGCTGCTGTCGGTGCCCAGGGCCTCGGTGGAGACGCCCCTCTTTCCTAAGCAGGCAGCCCCCTGGCTCCGCGTTTCTTTTCCTTTTGACTCAGGGGACTTTTCAGAGGTGGAAGGGATGTGCCCTCTGGGAGGAAGTGAGCTCCCTGTCACGCAGGTGACCCAACACAGTTCGGAGGTCACCGGATGGGGGCAGGATTGGTTCCGACGTCCCGGGACGGGGGCCAGGATTCGTCAGGCATCACACGGACCTTGAGGCGTCTTCGTGTCTCCGGGGAGAGATCTGGGCTTGCACGCCATCCGTCTCTCTTACCGGCTCCGTGGCCTGGAGCGAGTCACAGCGCCTGCCTGAGCCTCGGTTTTCCCGTCTGTAAGATGGGTTCAACAGGGCTCACTTTCACCGAGTAGGGGAGAGGGACCTCTGACCTGCTTGCTCAGAGTGGTGCCTGGCACACAGGTGGAGTTTCAGAAGCGTGGCCTCTGTTCTCCTCCCTCCCAGGACTGGTTCTTACTCTGGGACTTACACAGAGAGGGGGGTCTGACCCCCGCTTGGCTCCCAGGGTGGGGGTGGGGGGAAGCAAGGAGAACCCCCAGCCTCAGAGCGCATTCAGAAGGAAGGTCCCTGCAGGGCTGTGGCAGTCTGGGAAGGCTTCCTGGAGGAAGTGGCTCCGGAAGACGCTTCCAGAAAAGTTTGGGGCACATTCTACACTCCAGGCTGGCTGATGGTGAGGTTGTGTAGAGAAGTGTCTGGCCTGGGTGGAGGTCAAGGCCAGAGGCAGACGCAGCTGGCAGTCGGCATTTTTTTTTTGGTCACAGGGTGAGGCCTCCGACCGGGTTCTAAAAAGACCTGGGTTCAAAGCGCAGGTTGACACACGTAGGCAAGTGGTCTCGGGACCCTGCTTCCCGAAACCGGCCCTCCCTCCTGCCAGCTCCCCGCCTGGCCTGGCCTGGCCAGAATGGGAGTGTGTGAGCGGGGGACTCGGGTAGCAGACAAGTTAGGGGGTCTGCGCCATGTTGGGTCGGGCCGGGCAGTGACGTAGCGGCTGAAGCTGCCAACGGTTGCCAGGGAACGGTTGCCAGGGGCTGCTGTCACCTGCGCCCCTTCTCCCGCGCTGGCTGGCGGGCCGGCGGCTTACAGCCCGGCCTCCCATGCTACCCCCTTTGTTTGAAGCTCCGTGAGGCCGAGGGGGCAGGGGCTGCGGGACGGGGGGCTGGCCCAGCACCCCAGCGGCGGGGCCTGCAAACAAGGTGAGCCCTCCGCTCACTCCACGCTCTTTCCGTGTTTACCGTCCACTTGGTTCCCGGGAGGAGTCCAGGTACGATTCTTCCTGCAGCCTCCTCCCCTCCTCCCTCCTCCCTCCTCCCTCCTTTCTCCTCCCTCTCCCTCCTGGTCCTGCTCCCTTCTCCTCCCCAAACCACTTCCCACCCCCCTTTCCTTTCCCTTCCTCACCCCTCCCCTCCCTTCTATCTT
>PVJN01058628.1:0-12100 GCA_004026805.1 Lasiurus borealis | reverse complement strand
TGGTGGCAGGATCCCAGGGAAGGGGCCAGCCGAGGGGGTGGGGTGGCAGTGGAATTATTAAATATTGAAATTGATCAGGAGTTGCCGCAGGAAGCTATTTATTATGTTTTATTGCTTCAAACTAGCATTACCATCTGGCCCGTTGTTAATTCTTAGCAGCTTTTCCTGTTTTGTTTGCCTCTTAAATTGTTCCCTGGACGTGGAATCCATGAGGGGTGTCCACAGTACAAGCACGGAGAGATTTTTCTGGAGTCTGCCAGCTTTCTGGGTTCTGCTGACCAAGCTAAGGAGATAAGAAAAAGACTTATTTTCAGCACATTCTGACAAGAGAATCCCGGCCTGGGACCTTCCAGGCCTTGTGCCTGCCTCAGCCGAGAGTGTGCAGTAGAGATAGTAATCGCTATAGTGTTGAGATGGTCTTATAGGTGCACACCTCATTGCTACCCCTCACACCAGGCCTGTGAGGGGATGAGTGTATCCCATTTTATGAGCAAAAGCAACTTGTCTAAGACCCACAGCCAGTGCATGGCCTGCGGCCCAGGACACCATCCCCAATCCAGGGCCACACCAAGCAGTGCTTCATCCTTTGATTGACTAAGGAGGGGTGGAGCTTGTGAGGCAGGAAGGTGAAAGGTCAACTCTCAGCGCACAAGACCTGTGCAGGAAGGAACTGGAGTGGGAGGTGGTGTGGAGTCCAGGTGCCTGTCTCCCCTTCCTTCACGATGGAGCTTGTGCCCCTGTTTCCATCGCTCCTGAAGGGAAATGACAGGGTCTTCGGGGGAGGGGGAGAGAGGTAGTACAGGCTGGGCATGAAAGCCAGGAATGAGAACCAGTAAGAAAAAGCATGCACGTTCTAAAATCTAAATCTCAGAGCATTCTTTTGAATAGGCTTGTTTTCTATTGATTTTTGTTTCATTGGGCCAGGTGCACAGGATTGGATTAATTCTAATCCTTGGTTCATGAGATACTTCCATCCTGGTCCATGCGTAGCCTACTTTTATTTAGTTAAATTACTTTTAATATTGGCATAAGCATTCACTAACTCACCACCCAAAACAAGAGCTAAGACTTGACAGTAACTCACCTATAACAGGTGGCTCTTTACGACACCAGCCCATTCCCCGCCGCTCCCACCCAAGGGACCCTCCCCTGCATCTGGTGCTCATGGTCCCTCCGCAGGCTGCCTTCCTCCCTGTTGACTGTCAGTGACTGTTCAGGAGTTGATGGAATTTAGTAACACGCGACCTCACTTTCTCCGACAGGCCGGTCTAATTGTCATTGGAAAAAAAATAAAGATTTCAACTTCCAATTTTAGCATTTCTAGCAAACCACAGGAATCCAACTGAGGGCATTATCAGCACAACTGGGGTGTGGTAGCCTCTGATTGCACAGCATCAAATGAAGAAATGAGTCTGTCAGTTAAGTTGAAGTTACTTCATGTAAATTGTGCTCACAAGCTGCTCCTCATCATTGAGACTCTGCTCTCAACTCTTCCCAGAGTGGCCTCTCACTTCTCCGTTGAGAGACGAGGACAGCATCCAGACTGGGCAGTGAAAGGAGGGGTTGGTGGTGTTCTAGTTGAGAGACAAACATCTCACTTACAAACGGGACATGTGAGCCCAGCACCTGGGCATCTAACACAGGACCAGTGTCTTGGGGCTTCTGCCCCCTAATAACTATGTCCACTTTGTAGCCAGATGTTTTGCTATTTTAAGATATAAGCTAAAGGTCCCTCCAAGTAACCCAGGGAACAAGATTGCAAAGCAAGAAAAAGTAGACTGGAGAGTCACCCCACCATCACCACCCATGCGAGCATGAGTGAGGGACATCTGTGTGCATGCACAGCATACATGAGCACATACACACATCCCTTGTTCACAGAGAAATCTAAGAGTGACATGGCTCAAAGTCTGAGAGATGCTTTGACCGCATCAGGAATATTCCTTCCATTGCTTGAAGAACGCCTGAGCTACGTGCCTTCTCCCGGGCCTGCCTTGGTTTGACTGGCAATGTAACCAAAGCCCGGGTCTCTGGGTGCCACCACACCTGCCTTTGAACCTGGGCTCCATGACCTGCTCCCTGTGTAGCCTCTACAAGTTGTGTCCCTTCCTCTGAGCCTTGTGCTCGCCCTCTGTGAAGTGGAGCTGATCTTGAAATCGTTGACATGGATGAAGCGGGACAAGGCGCGGGAAGCACTCAGAGCAGGGTCGTTGCCCTGTTCCTCTCACTGCACCCCTCTCAGGAAATGCCTCCTGGACACCTGCTCATGCCAGGCGCCTGCAGGTGTTGGGAGCAAACAGGAAGAAGTGCCTGCCAGAGATGCTCACAGCCTGGGAGAGGGATGGAACAGGTGGCCACAGACATCCCTTGGTGCCCGACAGCGTGCTGGACCCTCCTCACCTCTCTCTCCAAGACTACCCCCCCACCCCCCGCCTCGGCCTGGACTGTCGCTGTAACAGCCTAGTGGCAGCCTGCCCTTTGACCTGCACTGGGTGGCTGAGGACAGGAACCCCTGGGTCCAGCTCAGGCAAGCGGGGGCGGTGGAGACTGAGAGCCCGGGAAGGCTGGGATGCAGCAGGACACGCAGCGAGGAGGCCTCAGGGCTGCAGGCCTGAAGAGCCAGGACCAGTCTCTCTCTGGACCTGCCGGGGTCTCTGAAGGACAGTATGTCTGCTCTCACACTGGTGGGCACTTGCTGACCGCCCTGGGATGACCGTGTTGGCCACCAGCCCTCTTCTACATCACCTCTCAATTCAGAGCCGACCACCAGCTGTCTGCAGTCACTGGTCTCATGACTCCAGCTCAGGGAGGGCACCTGAGTGAGTGGGGGCCTGGCAGACTGGACCCCTTCCCAATCACAGGCCATCAGTAGCCCCTCACACACATGATTATGCACATAGAGGTGGCCGGAGCAGGCACCGGGCTGTGCAGGAAACCCCTCGCACACACTGTCGCCTCCAGGAGCCTTCCTCGGCCCTCCAGCTGGGCTGGTCCCCCTTCCTATGACTCCAGCAGCATCCAGCCCTGCTCCTTGACCGCACAGATGCCGGTGCTCAGTCAGCACTGGAATGAGAGTGTGGTATCTGCCCCTTCAGCTGGCCTAACCTCCATGAAGAAGGACGATTCCCCCCTCAAGCCTGCGCTGTGCCTGGCACAGTAGGTGCGCAGCAAACCCAAGTCCAGTGGAGGAGGCCTTAGACCCTGACATTGAACAGATCCGGGGGTTGTTTCTCCCCAAATTTCCTTGGGAATGAGCCCCACTGAAATGTATTTGGTTAACGAGGCACTGAAATATTTGCAAGTATTTTTACTTGGAATGTTTAGCACAGCCTTGCTTATGCACATACATGGATGCCCCCCTCCCTCTGAAATTTGGGGATCGCGGATAAACTAGGCAGGCTCCACGCAGCGCCTCACACGACGTGTCTGGCACAAGTGACATTCTTCAGCCTTGAAATCATCTTGGAGTCAGATGGGCCTCTCTGGATGCGCGCCCTACACGCTTACCAAATAGTCAGCGTCAGAATTATTTTAATAGAAGCAAGTGAGCCAAGAGAAACGCCAGCTCCCTCTCCCTCGCAGACACTTCCCTTCCGCCGTTAGCAGCGACCTGCGCTTGCCGTAATTCCGCTTTCCCTCGGTGAGGACTTGCAGGAGCCCTGTGTTCACACCACAGCCCCTTCGTCAGGCCAGCGCCTGCTCTTCATCATCCTCTCCTCACCTCCCGGATGCAGGGACCAGGCGCCCCGCCCACTGTCTGGACTCCGGACCCTAAAAAGAAAAAAGGAAAACAGGAATGGTTTTTTTATGCAGCAGTTAGTTCCCTTTTCTCAGACTTGCTGCTTACCCTTTCCAGATCTTGCAGGAATAGCGGCGGCAGTATGGAGTGTTGTGGGAAAAGCATGAGCAACAGAGGCGGACAGGCTGTTCAATACCCCGCATCTCCCTCTGGGAGCCCCGGGAGGGGGCACTTCAGCTCTAGCAGCTGCAGTTTCTCTTAAAAGTAGAGCGGGTGACATCCACCTTGCCTTGCTGTAGGGATTTAGTAAGTAAGGAAGCAAACGGGAGCTCTTTTTCTCTTGGTTTTAACCGCCATTGTTGTTCCTGGCATGTGCGTGTGGTTTACAAATTACAAAACAGTTTTCCAGTCCATTTGCTCATACTCCCGTGGGCTCAGTCTTATCTGCAGGATTCCGTTTAGGGAGGAGGAAGCTAAGGCTCAGAGGGTTAAAGAGGTGCTTGGGGACAGAGCAGGCACTGGGTCCTGAGATCCGACCTATGCTGTCTGGGGAAGTGACAATAGTCACAAACTCCTGACAGTGGAAGGACCATGTCAATCCAAAAATGTCCCCAGGCCCAAGAGCCCAGTTCGGTGATTGGGGCATCCGTAAGCGTTGGGCAGAGCTGTGTTTGGTATCTCAGAACCACAGTCCATGGGATGGATGTACTACAGTTTTTTAATCAATTCACCTACTGAAGAACATCTTGGTTGCTTCTGACTTTTGGCGGTTATGAAAAAAACTACTATAAACATTTCACTTGCAGGATTTGGGTGAACATAAATTTTAACCAAATTCAGGCAAATACCTAGAAACATGATTGCTGGATTGTATGTTAAAACTATGGTTAGCTTTTTAAGAAATTGCCAGTCTTTGTCCTAACCAGTTTGGCTCAGTGAAAGAGCGTCGGCCTGCAGACTGAAAGGTCCCAGGTTTGATTCCAGTCAAGGGCATGTACCTTGGTTGTAGGCACATCCCCAGTAGGGGGTGTACAGGAGACAGTTGACCAATGTTTCTCTCTCATCTGATGGTTCTCTCTATCCCTCTCTCTTCCTCTCTGTAAAAAAATTAATTATATTATATACCATTCTTCAAAGTGGCCTTACCATTTCACGTTCCCACCAGGAATCATTGAGAGTTCCTGTCAGCACATGGTATTGTCAGGTTTTTTATTTGGCCAATGTAACAGGTGTGTATAGTGTGTTGTAGATATTCTTATCAAGTGGAGGAGTTCCCCACCTCCCTCACCCTCCATTCCTAGTTTGCTGAGAGGTATTTTTTTTGTTTGGTTGTTCAGTTTTGCTGCTTTAAAATCATGATAGGGTGTTGAATTTTGTCAAACACTTTTCTTGCATCCATCAGTGTGGTCCTATGATTTTTCTTCATCAGCCTGTTGTTGTGAAAGATTACATCATTTGACTTTTCAATGTTCAGGCAGCCTTGCATGCCTAGAACAAACCCCCTTGGTTATGGCGTAGAATGATTTTTATACATTGTTTGGTTCCATTTTCTAACATTCTGTTGAGGGTTTCTGCTTTGTGTTTATAAGAGATATTGATGTGTGGTTTTCCTTTCTGGAAATGCCATTATTTGGTTCTGACATTAGCATATGCTGGCCTTATGAAATGCATTAGGATGTGTTCCCCTCTGCTTCTGTGCTCTGGAAGAGATTGCAGAGGATGTGTACTGTTTATTTCTTAAGTATTGGTGGCACTTACCAGTGAAGCCATCAGTGCTTTCTTTTTTGGAAAGTTATTAATTGTTCATTCAATTTCTTTAATGGGTACATAAGCCTATTCAGATGATCTGTTTCTCCTTGTGTGAGTTTTAGTAAATTGCATCTCTCCAAAAAATTGGACCATTTAATCTTAAGTTATCAACTTTGTGGGCATAGAGTTATTCATAATATTCCTTTATTATTTTTTTAATGTTCACAGGATCAGGAGTGATTATTTCTTTTATTTCTGATGTTAGCAATTTTTAAATTACTAATTAATAGTCTAGTAAATCTTTTTTTTTTATTACTTGGGTTACCTGACTAATTAGTCCTTAACATATTAATTATTGATCTTTTCAGAGACCCACCTTTTATGTTAATTCATTTTCTCTACTGAGTTCCTGTTTTCAATGTCATTGATTTATACTCTTAATTTTTATTATTTCTTTTCTTCTGCCTATTTTGGATTTAATTTGCTCTCCTTTTTCTAGTTTCCTAAGGTAGAAGCCCAGATGATTGGTTTTAGATATTTTATCTTGTCTAATATATGCATTCAATGCTATAAATTTCCCTCTAAGCACTACTTTCACTGCATCCCACAAAATTCAGTAAGTTCTATTTTTATATTTATTTAGTTCAAAATATTTTAAGATTTCTCTTGAGACTTATTTTTTACCCATATGCTGTTTGGACATGTACTACTTTCCCATTCACTTTCTGTTGTTGAACTCTAGTTTAATTGCATTGTGGTAGAAGAACAAACTTTGAGATTTTTATTCTATTAAATTTGTTAAGGTGTGTTTTATGCCCCAGAATGTAGTGTCTTATGAACGTTCCATATGTAGTCTGCTCTAGTTGGATGAAGTGTTTTAGAAATGTCAATTAGATCCACTTGATTGATGTTGCCATTCAGTTCAACTATCTCCTTACCGATTTTCTGCCTGCTAGATTTGTCAATTACTGATGGAGGGGTGTTAAAATCTCCAACTATGATAGTGGATTTGTCTATTTTCTGTGCAGTTCTATCAATTTGATATGTATTTTGACCCTCAATTATTATGTAATGCCCATCTTTATCCCAGATAATTTTCCTTATTCTGCAGTCTGCTTTGTCTGAAATGAATAGAGTGACTCCAACTTGCTTTTGGGCTGATGTTAGCATGATCTGTCTTTCTCCATCTCTTTACTTTTTAATCTATGTCTGTGTTTAAGGTTGGTTTCTTATAAGCAACATGCAGTTGAGTTTTGTTTTGTTTTTTTATCCACCCCAATTAAAGAATAATTTTTGTCTTTTAATTGATATATTTAAACTATTCAGACTTAAAGTAATTATTGATATAGTTGGGTTAATAGCTACCATGTTTACAACTGCTTTCTACTTGTTGCACTTATTCATGGCTTTTTTTTCCAATCTCCCCTTCTTTTCTGCCATCTCTAGTTGTGAGCATTTTATATGATTCCATTATTTTTCTTTTTTTAGATATCAATTATATTTCTTTTTTTAAATTCAGTTGTTGCCCTAGCATTTACAATGCACTTTTCCAACTATAATAAATCCATTTTTAAATAACACTATGCCATTTCATAGAAAGTGCAGGTGTTTTACGATAAAACTACTCCCATTTGTTCCTCCTGCCCCTCACAATGTTGATAGTATTTACTTCACTTATTCCTAAAATATTATCACCTAATACATTGTTGTTATTATTACTTTGAACAGTAATTGGTCAATGAAGAATAAGAAAAATTAGAAGATTCTATTTTGCCTTCATTTGTTCCTTTTCTGGGTCTGCCATTAATTTTGGAAACTTCTCAGCCATTATTAGTTCATATAATCTTTCTCCTTTCTTCTCCTTCTGATATTCCCATTACACGTATATTGCACCTTTTGTCATTGTCCCGCTGTTCCTGGACATTCTCCTTTCTTGCATTCTTTTTTCTCTTTGCAGTTCACTGTGTGATGTTTCCATTGACAAATTTCCAGCCTGACTGATTCTTTCTCTGGCCATGTCCAGTCTACTGGCAGGTCCATTGTGGGCATTCTTCATTTCTTTTATGATGTTTTTATTTCTAGCATTTGCTTTTGGTTCTTCCTTAGTGTTTCCATCTCTTACCTACCATCTGTTCTTGAACATTGCCTATTTTTCCCATTAGAGTCCTTAACACAATAATTATCTTTATTTTGAATTTCCCATCAGATAATATTCCAACATCTTTATTCTACGCGAGTCCAGTTCTGATGCTCACTTTGTCTCTTCAGACCACGTTTATTCTCGTCTTTTAGCAGGCCTTGTAACTTTTCGTTGAAAGCTGGACTTGCTATATCTGGTCCTAACTTGAAACTAAGGCAATCCGGCTTTTAATGTGAGGCTTTATGCTAACCTGGGTGGAAGCTGGGCTATACTTAATGTTCACTGCAGCCGCGGGTGCCAGAGGCTTTTGTTTCCTTGGTTTATTTTCTCTCCCTCTTGCCTTTGGGTTTCCCAGAAACTCCTTTTAAAATAGAGCCTTTGTCATGCAGCCCACTCGTTGTAATCCACTGTTGTTATATTGGAGGCCTACTGATGTGGTGGTCGAGTACTGAGGAGAGAAAACACTTTATAACCTTGTAATTAAATCACAGAGTCTTCCTGGGCTGTGACTTTAGAAGTGTTTCTGAACCACAATTTTGTGTCTTTAAATTCTAATGGCCTGTGAAAAGCTGCACAAATCACAAACATTCCAGAAGTGTTCATCATACAAATGCTTTCGGAGATTTTCCATGGAATCTCTGGTGAAATCTAGGTTTAGTCATTCAATCTAAGAATGAAGTGAGGACCTCATAAGCTATTTGATCAGGTTGCTATGTCTAGTCAAGTAGATGGTCAATTTAGCCAAGACAGAGCCTTACCCAGCCCATAGTTCACCATCTCTCTCATGGGGCCAACTCCAGTATTCACTGGTAGCATTCTCTGATGTGTGTTCATCTTACTGCCTTAGAATTGTAGTATTTAAAACCAGAAAGGCCTTAGAGATCATTTATTCCAATGCCCATTCTTCACAGATGAGGGACTCTGAGACCCTGGTGAGTTACTGGGAGAACCACCTGCTGTTCATTGGCTTTCTGTCTTCCCTCCCTGCTCTGTTTCCTAGATCTTTCTAAGAAGTAAATCACACATTTCTTTTGTACATAGTCAGCATACAAGTTTGTGATGAAAACTACACTCTGCTCATCCTTTGTCCCATGGAGAGAAGAGAAAGTAGGGCCATGCCCTTGGAGTGCCCAGCATCCCACTGGAGGACTTGGGAGACTTCCGTGGCCGGGTGTCCTTGACCTCCATGTATTCCCTGAGGTCTAGATAAATCAATGGTTCTCAGCTGGGAGCAACTCTGCCCCTTCCCTATGGGACATTTTTGGCTGTCACCATTGCGGAAGGAGGTTGCTATTAGAATCGAGTGAGGAGAGGCCAGGGATGCTGCAAAACATTGTGTAATATACAGGGCAAACCCCACAGTAGAGTCTACTGGCCTCAAATCGGAAAGGGGTTGAGGTTGAGAAACCCTGAGATAGGGTATACCCCTTGAGTATCTCCACAACAGCTCCGAGTCTACTTGAAATGCTTCCCTAAAAGACGGTCCCCAGAGCTGTGGGAGCAGTTCCCTGTACCCCACCACAGCCATGAGATGCAGCTGCCGCCAGCTCAGGGCACAGGACAGCAGCCTGCTGGGAAAGGGAGATACCTGGGCTGTTCATGAGAGCTTGCATGACTGAGGTGCTTTTTTCTCGGTAGCAGGTGGGTATCTGCCCACACTTCCCCACAGACTGTGACTGTGAAGGGAGGAGCAAGCTTATGTAAGCGCAGCCTCATACAACCTTCTGTCGCTTTGGCACTCCGGGGCCTGGGACACCCCCTCCCTCCTGAAGTCTCAAAGGAACGTGGTTCTGTTCTGAACAGGCCCTGCAGAATGAAACCAGAGTTCTTCCGCCTTGAGATTGGCCTGGCCAGCCTCCTGCCCAGCCTCTGCCACCCCAGCCCCCAGCCGCGCCCCACTCTCCTTCCACACACCCTGTCAGCAGCCACAGCCGCTCTGGCCGGGCCAGCACGCTGCCGTCTATGCCTCTGCTCAGGCACGTCGCCCTGCCTGCAGTGCCATTTCCTACCCTGATGGCCTGGACAGTGCCCACATGTGAGGCCTTTGTGAAGCTTCCAGGCCCCTCTCCCTCCTTCCTGTCAGTCATGCCCTCTTCTGTGCTCTGTGGGTTCCTGGCACATCGGGCCCTTTATTCTCAGAGTAGCTATTTCCTGGACCCTTAAGGGTTCCCTGTTGCTCATCTGGTTAACAGACACGGGTCATGTGACCTCAACTCTCCCCCTTCCTCTGCCATTGACACTATAGATCTTGAACACGTCACTTGCCCACTGCACTTGGTGCACCCCTGGTAACCAGCAGTGGCATGTAGTATGCTCCTCACATGGTCCCAGGTAGAGAAGGTTCTAGAATCCTAACCAAGCTCAGAGCTCTCCCGAACTCTCTGTTTGCAGTGGTCCCCTCTCCCCCAGACAGCCCCCTGCTCCTGAAGTGATACAGGGAGAGAGACGTTTTCCTGCGCTAATAAAATTACCTTCTCTAAAGAAGGTAATTTGCATGTTAATGTTTTGGGTAATTCTGTACAGCTCCAATGCCCTCAGGGCTGCAATTTCTCGCTGACAAAGTGACAAAAATAAACTCCCGCATAAAAGAGCATTTCTCTTCTCTCATTTGTACTCTGAAGTGACATTCTTAATGTGAGTCAAACTGAAACCCACCTCTCTGTCTTATTTTTGACACTGATCTGTCTCCCCTCCCCTCTCCAAGTGACAGGCCTGCTCCTCAGAGCTCCTCGAAGCGGTCTCTCCTGAGGACAGGGCTCAGCCCACCTCCAGGGCTCCTGACTGGTCTCCTGTGAGTCCCAGAAGGTCCAGCCAGTTCACTGGGGCAGGCAGAGGGAGCCAGGCAGCGCGGCCTTTGCTGGCTGAGAAGGTGGTCTACCTGCCCCCAGCTGGACTGTTTGGGAAAGAAGAGCTGCAGTGGATGGAGATTCTGAGCCTCCGTCCCCAGCAGCGGATGGTTTCTCTGCCAGGCGTAGCCCCTCTGATGGCTTAAAGACAGTACAGAACCGTCACATTTTCAGGGCATCTTCCATGGGCTGGACACCAGGTGGGGCCCCTTCCCTCTATGGACCTCCCTCACCTTCCCCCTCCAATAAGAGTCAGGCAGGGTAGGTAAGAGTTGAGGCTCCCAAAATGAGCCAAAGTCCCCTAGCACAGTGGTTAGCAAACTGTGGCTCGCGAGTCACATGCAGCTCTTTGGCCCCTTGAGTGTGGCTCTTCTACAAAATACCATGAGCGGGCGCACACATAGTGCAATTGAAACTTCGTGGCCCATGCGCAGAAGTTGGTTTCCGGCCTGGGCGAGTCTATTTTGAAGAAGTGGCGTTAGAACACTCAAGGGGCCAAAGGCCTCATGTGGCTCACGAACCGCGGTTTGCTGACCACTGGCCTAGCAGATCCTGGGTTTGACCTTAGGCCTCTGTGATACAAAGCCGGTTCTATCCTAAGTGGATGCTGAAGGCTTGCTCACAAAATCCATCAGTGACCCAAGCAGGGAAGGGAGGAGAGAATTGACATGTCAAACACCTACCACGTGCCAGGAGCTACATAGATCGATTTTATTCAGTTAGTCAGCTGATGTTCAGTGAGCGCTGACCACATGCAGGTACTAGTAGTGATGGGATGTGCAGTAACCAGCACCCAGGCCCCTAACAGTCTAGGAGCAAAGACAGACAGACATTAAACACAGAAACACAAAAAGACACGTGATGGATTCTATGAAATAAAATAACTTTTTAAGGAGAATAGCAGAGAAGGCCTAATTTATATTAGGAGGTGGATCAGGGAGCTGAGATCTAAGTGCAAGCTGGGTGGAGACCAGAGAAAGGGTGTCTGGCAAAGAGACAGCCCGAGACAAGAGCCCCAGCTGGGAAAGTGTGCGGCAGCTTCTAGGAGATGAAAGTCAGCAGGGCGAGGGGGCAAGACGCTAAACATAGGGGGCACCAGGACAAGGGGGTGCACTGGGTTTGGAGCGCTGCAGAAGCCGGCTCAGAGCGGCTCAGGAGTATGGATTGTGTTCTGAATTTGTGGGGCAGCTTAAAGCAGGAGAACCCCGGCTTGGTTCCTGCTTCTAAAAGGTTCTCCAGATGCTGTAGGAAGGGGGCAGGGTGGAAGGGGGGACACCAGCCAGGAGGCTTCGAGGAAGCCCAGGGGAGGGATGGCCTCTCCGCTGTGGAAGGGTGTGGTGGTAATGGTGATGGTGGTGATGGTGGTGATGGTGGAGATGGTGGTGATGGTGGTGATGGTGGAGATGGTGGTGATGGTGGTGATGGTGGTGATGGTGGTGATGGTGGTGATGGTGGTGATGGTGGAGATGGTGGTGATGGTGGTGATGGTGGAGAGCAGGGGTATGAGGTACTCCGGATGCTGGGGGAGGAGTTTCAACAGTGGTTCTTGGACTTCTGGCTTAAGCAAGGATTTCATTTGTTGAAATGGGTAGGACTTAAGGAAGAGTAGGATTCAGAAGGGAAGAC
>PVJN01058627.1:0-12100 GCA_004026805.1 Lasiurus borealis | reverse complement strand
ATGCAAAAAGCACCATGCTGATTGATAAACCATGCTCTGTATATATGACATACATTGCCCTAAGTACCACAAGGCTACCCACCTATGTCCCAGCCTCAAAGGAGAAGTTAGAGACCTTGTGATCCTGCTCCCACTACTCCAGCTCCTTGAAACTGAAGCTTGGAAAGTATACCTACCATTTGAAAATTCTTTGTGATTAGAACTTATATAAGTCTGTAATATTCTTTTCTTTACTTATATATTTACTATAGTGACATGTTAAAGTTTACCTGCAAAAGTTGAAGAACCATCATATGTATGTATCCATCTTCATTCTAAAGGCATATGTGGTTTTTACAACAGTTTTCTGACTGGTTTGCTGTTGTATGCAGACCTAAATTTGGAAGGAAGGGGTGGGGAAAGAAAAGGAGATAAAAACATAAATATCTCATGTTCTCACAATACCCTTCTATAGAAAACCATTCCTGGGTGCACAGGAGTGTGACACCAGAGCTCTGTGGTGCTCTCAACCATCTGAAGAGTAAAGGCTCTTGTCTTGTACCTGTGACCTGACATGGCTGTTTTCTTGAGAATGTTCTTTGCCTGTAGATGTTCTTGGTTCCCACTCCCAGCCTCATAGCCACAGTGACCTTAGCACCAAGATGCAGTGATGTGACCACCATGTACCCTAGAGTCCCCTCACAAGATCAGCTATACCACTGGGCCCCCTCACAAGACCACCTGTACATGAAGATGGCTGAGGATACATTGGGATTTCATTGTCAGTTGTAATTGATATGTAGTCACACAAAAGTCATACCAGAGCTTAAATTATAAATATAATCATTTGGAGTTTCTACATGCGCCTTAAAACAATGTTCAGAAGTTCACTCCTCTTCTTTCCTTTCCCTTTCCTCTCACCCCATTTCATCAGGGACAGCTTTTACAACAGGAAGTATGTTTCCCCTTTGGGAAGGACTCTCCAAGAAACCACTGTGGAGGATTTCGCAGCGGAGGCCAGGAGAAACCCACATGGATATGGCTTAGGGCCCCGCCCTGCTCACACACACTGGTTTTGCAGTCTGGATGCCTGGCTTTGAGATTGCTTTTTGATCCATCTGTAACTGTCTCAAAGTTCCTCTTGTTCTCACTCAAAGTTTTGGTAACTTAGGTGGTCCCTATCATTTTCATAGACACATTTGTCTTTTTCTTGGCATTAGTGTCCATGAAGGGAGAGACTACAAAAACATGCTCAGCCTGAGTTGCTTTTATCAGTTTTTTCAAAATAAAGTATATCTCCATCTAGTGTTTACCCAACACCTTCACTTCCAAGGACCCATGCACTTTCACAGCTCTTTTTTTCAATTAAGGAATTTGCAGACACACACAGGAGCAGCTGCAATGAACTCTCAAGGGAGAGAAGCGACAGGAGGCTCTATACCAAGCATGTCAAACTCAAAGGCTAACACAGGCCAAATAAATAAGGTTTAAGTTTATGTTGCCTACAACAAACCACAAGCTTCAATTTTCATAAAAACATAGATTTATTTCAAAAAGTAAAACAAGAGCAATGATAAAACTAATGTTTTCTTTATATACTGTTTATTGGTTGGGCTGCAAAAATATTTGTTGACTGCATGCAGCCCTCAGGCCACCAGTTGGTCATGCTTGCTCTATACCAGTTATCACCTGGTCCTTCAGGCATTGCTATTTATGTCCCAAGTCTCCCAGGACCCACATGCAGAGCAGTATCTGAGCATCTGGTTCTATGACCTTTCCTCACCAGAAGTCCTAAGATCTCATACAGAGGGAAAGACAACTTCCTCCTTCATGTCACTCCCAGGCCCCAGAGCAAGCAAGCCCCTTCCAAAGCTGTCTTCTGTAGAGTAATGGCCCCATGTAAAGAGACCAACAGGACAGCCTTGGACCCCCATCTCACCTGCCCTGTGGTATCCCTTCCACAAGAAAAGTCTTACAAAAGCTTTGCTGGAAATCATAGGTGGATGACTTCCTTGTAAAAAAAAACATTTAAAATTGAAAAAATGCCAAACACCAGACAAGTCACTCTTATTATCATTATACATATACAAATTAAATTTGACACTAATAATTCCCAGATGCTCATTAGCAAATACAACCAACCTAGCTTATTGATGAAGCCAACTACACACAAGTATTCATATTGAAAACCTTGGGCCCTCCATAGTCAAGTCCCTGGGAAATAGAATTTACTAGGCATGAAAACTCTCACCCTTCTCCTCAGTACACCTCTCCTTCTCATTTTCCTAATAGAGTGTTTCCCGGGAAGAGGACCCCAGAGCTGGAGGTATGCAGAAATCACTGCAGCTGCAACCACCCAGAGCCAGCTTCCAACAGGATCGACAGCAGTTCAGCTTCCTAGTAGCCATTCATGTCATTGAGCACAGAAACCCCTCCTTGGTGTCTCATCTAGTGCAAACAAGTGTAGACAACTGTTCTTTTTTTCCATTTATAAACATGTGTGTGCCTTTCACACTTTCATAATCACACCCCTTTATTCACACTCCATTTTTTATGCTTCACACCATCACAGCAGCTGAAATTTGGGCTTAGAGAGGGGGAAAAAATAACATTCAGAGCCTGCAGCAGAAAAGGAAATGTATAAAACTGAGTGAAAAGGCTGCCGTGGGATCTGGCTTACTCCTCCAATTTTGACAATCCAAGTAGAGGTTGGAAGGGAACAACTTTAGAGCCTCAAAGCACACTCTCTGGTGGGATGGGAAGACAGACTATGACCTGCTCCTGTTGGCTCTATCCCAGCTTGGAGGACCAGGCATCCTGGCTGCCTGGGACTTGCTCCTGGAGAGTTCTGAGGGAAAGAGGCTGCTCCTAGCAACCACCCACAACTACTCCCTCACCTCTTTGTTCTGGGATTTCCATCTCTTCTCACCAGATTCAGATTGCGCTTCACCAATGTGAAAGCTACAAGGTGTAAAAGATAATTCATGGTCACAGAAAAGAGATGTAAGATGCATCAAATTAACTGTTCAGACCCTGTATTCAGAGTCTTTGATTTCTATCACTGGCCCAAATAACTTGGTGCTGCTTTATTTATTTTATTTTATTTTTCAATTGCATTTTATATTCAATATTGTTTTGTGTAGGTTTCAGGCCTACAGCATAGTGGTTAGACAATCATATCCTTTACAGAGTGTTCCCCCTGTTATTTCTAGTATCCACCTGGCACCATTCATAGTCGTTACAATATTATTGACTATATATTTCCTACACTGTACTTTACATCCCTTGACTATTGGAAAGTGGCCCTGAAAGCAAATTAAGCTGGTACATTTGAAACCAGACAAAATCCCCCTCATTTCCCCACCCCCTATTCTTTTCCTTCCCCAGGCCCCAGGCCTTTTTTGGTTCTCTACAGCATTATATAGCGTGAACAATTCTCGAAGACTTTGATGCCAATATAAATATAGGATGAGTTCAAGAGGTTAATTCATTAGGAAAATTTATAAGTGATTTATTATGTGATAAAAAAAACAAAGAGAAAATCTCTCTGGGCTACCAATGTTTTTAATTTACATATAATATTCAAATTCAAATTGATCTTCAAATAAAAGCAATATAAACTTAAAGCTCTGCTCTGTATTTCTAAAGACATTGTCCCTTCCTCTTCCCTGAGTTTACAAATTTTCTGAAATGTCATAGAACTACTGTTTTATTTTTTTTGAGCTTCTTAAAATCAAAATTAACTCTAATGTGCCTTTGATCAATTGCCTTAGTGTCAAAGTACTATTTTAACACTTTCTTCCTGACCTTACAATAACTAATTTTTTAAAAATGAAAGTATTCTTTTCTATTTATATAAGTTAAGCATGTTTAGTAAAGAAAATTTGTGGGAAGGAGAAGAAAATGAAAACCACTCCTCCTAATTCCATCCCTCATAATCAATCTCCATTAGAATTGAGAGAAATGTATAAACTATTTTACATACAAAAGGCAGAAGGTAAGTCCTCAGTTCACCGCCCCTGACAATGTGGAGACAGGGACTGTGTCTCCAGCTTGGAAGTCTATTGGTCCCACAAAAGCAAGATAAACACACCTGGCTCTTTCTCTGGATAAACATAGAGGAAAAAAAATCTGGATTAATTGTTAAAAAGAGGCTGTAACCTCTCAGTAATATGGGGAATCTGGAAAAATATTTCTCATAGTTGTTTTTTTTTAATTCTCTGAAAAACACTTTGAATCATTCAATCAAAGAGAGGTGTTCAAGTTGCAAAGAACACTACAAATCATTCAATCAAAGAGAGGTGTTCAAGTTGCAAAGAGATAAAATAGTAAATCGAAAAGGGATGAGCCAGGGCAGCTTTAGATGTAAGAGCTGATGATGCTTGGCCACAAGGTCCTTGAAGCTACTGAAGCAGGGACCCTCCCACCAGCTCAAGGGGACAAGCAGCTCTCAGATACCTAGGCAAGCATTTCTCTTCTAAAGATTACTTGCAGTTGCTCCAGATGTTAAATTAAAAGATTTAGTTCATGCTTAGAATTACAGATATATTCAAATATTTTCTTTCTGCTTAAAGAGGGTGAAGGGATTACCCAAAGAACATATAGGCAACCTGGCCAGTGTGGCTCAGTAGTTGAGTGTTGACCTATGAACCAGGAGATCATGGTTCAATTCCTAGTCAGGGCACATGCCTGGGTTGTGGGCTCGATTCTCAGAGTGGGCTTTCAGGAGGCAGCTGATCAATGATTCTCTCTCATCATTGAAGTTTCCATCTCTCTCTCCCTCTCTCTGAAATCAATAAAAATAGATGTTTTAAAAAATAAAGACCATATATGCATAATCCACAGACACAGACAACAGTGTGGTAATGGCCTGAGGAAAGGAGGATGAGGGGAGGGGCGGGAGGTGGACAAAAGGGAATAATATGGGGACATCTGTAATAGTGTAAAGAATAAAAATAAAGTATAAATAATTATACAGATGAAAGTTAACATGGACATTTTGGATATTCACCCTGATAATTATTTGGATATTTGGTTTAAATGATACAGTGAACTGATGGGTACCATTTTTATTTCAATGTGTTTATCAGGTTGATAAACTTGATCTGGCCCTTTAGAGAATCAAACTCTGTAAGGGTAAAGGCTTCATAGCCCAGAAAATGTGTATGTTTAAGTGATTGAGGAGTTTGTAGCTACTGAAATAGTACATGCACAAGCACACACACAGAAACATAAGAGCAAGATACCAATTCATGAGGTATAGCCTTAGAACTTCCCTTTATGATAATGTATCCAAAATACCACATCTGGGTTCTTTCAGGCAGCCCTAAAACCAAGGCTCAGAATATCTGGGTGAACAGACTGAAACAGAAATGCATCTTATTGAGATCCATGGACATGCTGGCCAAGAAGGAAAGAGAGGGGGTGTGTAAATGCATGAGGTGTGCACAGGAAGTATGGGGAGGATTGCAATTGGGTCTGAATCTTTTAGAACTAAAAGCAGATGAAGGGAACTTATTTGTTCCACAATATACGATTCCCCAACACTGCTTTTGAAACAGTGGTCTGTCACACAGTAGTGTTATTACATTGTGTTTATAGTCAGATCATCTGAAAAGTGCCAGGTACTTTATTAGGTCATTTTGAAAGTAGAGAAATGCTTCAAGATGCCATACATTTAGTTGCCCAAATTTCTTGCTTATGGATTTTATGTGATGGATATTTTACCTGGTGGAGTCATGCTTATGATTCCATAATGTGCTTAATGAAGCTTGTGAAAGATTTATCTATCTTTATTTTATATTGACTTTTTAAACCAGATTTAGATCTATTTTAATTCAGTTATTGTTTTTATTGTTTCATGTTGCATTCTTTTTAACAGTCTTTTATTTCTTCTCAGTTTTTGTAAGCATTTTTTGGCTTTTTTCCTAAATTATTGAGATGAGCACAAGTATCCTTCATTTACAATTTCTCTTCTTGAATAATGATAGCAATTTTTATATAAATAACTTACTTTGCTCCATAAATTTTGGTATAAAATTATTTTTATAGCTTTCTAAATACTTTAATTTCAGTTTTTGTTTTCTTTTTAATCCAAAAGATATTAAAGAGAGTAGTTCTCAAAATTTCAGAGAGAAAAAAATGGCATCAGAGTAGATGGACTTGTCCTAAGCCTTGTCCCTGAACAGCTGAAGGTGTTGGACTGTTGGACAGGGCTTGCATGGAGACTAAACAGCATGCTATTAAACAATAACTAGATAACCAGAGAGATCAAGGAAGAAATAAAAGACATCATGGCAATAAATGACAATGAAAACACCACAATCCAAAATCTATGGGACACAGTAAAAGCAGTCTTGAGAGGGAAGTTCATGGATATACAAGCCTACTACAAAAAAAATGATAATAAAGTACCCAACCTTACACCTCAAAGAGTTAGAAAGAGAGCAACAAGAAAAGCCCAGTATAAGCAAAAGAAAGGAAATAATAAAGATCAGAGTGGAGATAAAATACTTAAAAACCAAAGAAACAATACAGAGGATCAATAAAACCAAGAGCAGATTTTATAAAAGGATAAATAAGATTGATGAACTTCTAGTTAGGCTCACCAAGAAATGGAGAGAGGATCCAAATAAACAAAATCAGAAATTAAATAAGTGAAATACCAACAAATCCCACAGAAATACAAAGGATTGTTAAAAAAAATACTATAAGCAATTCTATTCCAACAAACTGGGCAATCTGGAGAAAATGGACATATTCCTAGAAAAATATAACCTTCCAAAACTCAATCAGGAAGAATCTAATCAGTCATCAAAAAGCTTCCAGCAAACAAAAGCTCGGGGCCAGGTGGAGTTTTACCAAAAACTTCACATGGGAGTTTTACCAAACATTGAAGGAAGAATTAAAACCTATCTTCCTCAGACTATTCCAAAAAATTCAAGAAGAAGGAACACTTCCAAGCTCCTTCTATGAATCCAACATCACCCTAATATCAAAACCAGATAAAGACAACACAATCAAAGAGAATTACAGACCAATATCCCTCATGAACATAGATGCCAAAATCCTCAACAAAATTCTAGCAAATCGTATCCAGCAATGCATCAGAAAGAACATACAAGATAACCAAGTAGGATTTATCCCAGGAAAGCAAGGATGGTACAATATCCACAAATCAATAAATGTGATACATCACATAAACAAATTGAGCAATAAAAATCACATAGTCATATCAATTGATGCAGAAAAAACATTTGACAAAATCCAACACCTTTTCTTGATAAAAGTTCTCAACAAGGTGAGAATAGAAAGATCATACCTCAACATAATAAAAGCTACATATGATAAACTTACAGCTGACATCATACTCAATGGGCAAAAACTAAAACTATTTCCCCTAAGAACAGGAACAAGACAGGGATGCCCCTCTCACTATTCCTGTTTGACATAGTACTGGAAGTATTAGTCATTGAAATTAGACAAGAAAAAGAAATAAAAGGCATCTAAATTGGAAAAGTAGAAATAAAGTTGTCCTTATTTGCAGATGACATGATATTGTACATAAAAACCCGAAAGACTATATAAAAAAACTAATAGATTTAAAAAATGAATTTGGCAATGTAGCAGGATACAAAATTAAGGCCTAGAAATCTATGGAAATTCTATACACCAATGGGACTAGAAAAACAATACCATTTTCCATCACACCAAAATAATTAAGATACCTAGAAATAAACTTAACTAAGGAGGTAAAAGATCTATATGTGGAAAACTACAGCACACTAAAAAAAAACAGTTAGAAGAAGACATAAACAGATGGAAGAACATACCATGTTCATGGACTGGTAGAATCAACATCATTAAAATGTCCATACCATCCAAAGCAATCTATAATTCAATGAACTCCCCATTAAAATACCAATGGCATATTTCACATATCTAGAAAGAACTCTCTAAAAATTCATCTGGAATAAAAAAGACCCTAAGTAGCCACAGCAATTCTGAGAAAGAAGAATTAAAGTAAGTGGAATCTCAATAGCAGATTTCAAGCTGTATTACAAAGCCACTGTTCTCAAAACAGCCTGGTACTGGCACAAGAACAGATACATAGACTGATGGAATAGAATAAAGAGTCCAGATATTGACCCAAACCACTATGCTCATTTCATTTTTGACAAAGGAGGCATGATCATAAAATGAACTCAAGACAGTCTCTTCAATAAATGATGTAGGGAAAATTGGACAGATACATGCAAAAAAATGAAACTACACCACCAACTGACACCATACACAAATATAAACTCAAAATGGATACAGGATATAAACATAAGACGGGAAACCTTAGAGAAATACACAGGCAGAAAAATCTTAGACATATGCTGAAGGAACTTCTTCACTGATACTGCTCAAAGGACAATGGAAGCTAAAGAGAAAATAAACAAATGGGACTACATCAAAATAATAAGCTTTTGCACAGCAAAAGAAACCATCAACAAAAGAACAAGAAACCACACTGTATGAGAGAACATATTGCAAATGTTATCACTGATAAAGGTTTAATCTCCAACATCTACAGACAACTTACACAACTTAATAAAAGGAAGATAAATGATCCAATAAAAAAAATGGGAAACAGACCTAAATAGAATCTTTTGAAAGAAGACAGAAGGAAGGCCAAAAGATACATTAAAACATGCTCAAAGTCACTAAGTATCCGAGAGATGCAAACCAAAACAACAATGCAGTACCACATCACACCTGTCAGAATGGTTATCATCAAATCAACAAAGGACAAGTGCTGGCGAGGATGTGGAGTAAAAGGAGCCTCTGTGCACTGCTGGTGGGGATGCAGACTGGTACAGCCACTATGGAGAACAGTATGGAGTTTCCTCAAAAAACTAAAAATAGAATTCCCATTTGACCCAGTAATCCTACTCCTAGGAATATATCCTAAGAAACTAGAAACACCAATCAGAAAGGATATATGAACCCCTATGTTCAAAGCAGCACAATTTATAATAGCTAAGATTTGGAAACAGCCTAGGTGCCCGTCAGCAGATGACTGAATCAGAAAACTATGATACATCTACACAATGGGATACTATGCTGCCATAAAAATGAAGGAATTCTTACCCTTCGCAGCAACCCGGATGAAAATGGAGAGTATGCTAAGTTAAATAAGCCAGCCAGTCAATGAAAGAAAAATACCACATGATCTCACTCATTTGTGGATTATAAAGAACATTATAAACTGAAGAACAAAAAGATAGATACAGAGGCAGTAAAGCATCAAAAAGACTGTCAAATTACAGCGGGAAGATTAGGGAGAGGTGGGGTTGTTAAGAGATCAACTGAAAGACTTGTATGCATGCATTTAAGCATAATCAATGGAGGCAAGACACTGTTGTGGGGCAATGGGAAGATATGTACACATGTAATACCTTCATTTTAAAAATGGGGTAAAAAATAAATTTCAAAAAAGAGTAGTTCTCAATATCTGAAGAGTTGATATTTTTGCTATCTTTTATCACTTATTTCTAACTTATATTATTAGCTCATAATCAGAACTGTGAACTAAAAAAATCCTCTCTTCTTATTATTTATTTATGTATTTATAAATTTTTAATTAACTTTTACAAATTAATTCATGCTCTTGTTTTTTCTTGGGAAATTTCTGATTAACTGATATTTATAAAAGTCTCTTACCATACTATTTTGCTTGTAGTTACAGTTTTTGCTACATACTGAATTTTAACTTGTTGGGTGTATTAAGGTGCATTACTGGTGCATTTGCTCATAAACTGTGACTTTTGCTATTGGTTTAATATCCCTCTATATTTATAATATTAAACTCTGTTCTTTCTGATACTGACAATGCTTCTAGAGCTTTTTTGCTTCTTGCTCTTGGTTGCTAATACTAATGGGTGTGAGTTTGACAAAAAACAGGTATGTTTATGGTCCCAAAGCATCTCTCCGCAAATTACTTAATTCCCAGCACAAAAATAATAGCTTTATGGTGGTAAAACCTGGTGGGCATCATTTTAATGAAATCATCAAATATAACTATCAACAAAGTGACAAAGGTCCCTGATATGATGTATAGAGAAGGATACAGCATCATGTTTGTAATATTGCTGCAAAATAATTAATAATAAGCTAAATATAATTATGAGAAAATGTTAGTGAAACTCAAATGAAAGTCAGTCCACAAAATAACTGGCCTAAATTCCTCTGTGTCTTAAATGGCAAGGAAAGATTGAGAAGTTCTTCCAGATTGGAGATTAATTATATATGACAACTAAATGAAATGTGTGATACTGACTTGGATACTGAACAGGAAATTTTTGCTATAAATGATATTATTGGGGTAACTGGTGAAATATAAATGTGGAATACTAATTAGATAATAAGGTATGCATGTTCTGATTTTGATTATTTTACTATGGTTATGTTAAGATAATATCCATCTTCATAGGGAAGTCACACTGACTACTTAATGGTAAAGAATCACCATCTGTATTACTTATATATATATTAGAGGCCTGGTGCATGAGTGGGGTCTGGCAGCCTGGCTAGGGGGAGGGGACATGAGCAGTTAGCCAGCCTGCCTGCTGGTCAAACTCCTGGTTGAGAGGACAATTTGCATATTAGCCTTTTATTACAAAGGATATACACTGAGTGGCCAGATTATTATACATTCAGAGATCATAATAACCTGGCCACTCAGTGTATTATTCTTACATTTTCTATTAAAGTTGAAAAAAAGGAAATTGTACACATGTATGATTTAATTTATTTTTATTGTATTCTCTCCACTTAATATAAGTTAATTAATTTTATGTACTTTTTTCTCTTTTTTCATTTCCATATTTTTGCTGCTTTGGCCACCTGCCTACAGCTTCCCTTTACCTTAATTACATTGAAGTCACTGTATATTTCCCACCCTCTTTCATTTCCCAGTGGTTGTAATTCTATGTGTACTTCCAGATGGTTAATGAAAGTGAGAGACCACCTATTTGTTCCACACAAGGCATAATAAAGCATGTGCCTGCTACCTCCAACAAACTCCTTACTCCTACACTATTTCGTATCTTCATCATCTGCAATTTAAATGATGCAGTTCCTCACAGCAGACAGCCTATTACACTCACCTTGGCTTCCCTGGTGTCTAGCCTGGTGCCTCAGTACATGTTTGGTGAATAAATGCTAGGAAGAATGAACACCGGAAAAGCTAAATAGCAAAAGTATAGACCAGACTCAAGAACCAGGGAGGGTCTCATGCTGTCGCATGGGGACTAGGATGTGCCGGTGGCTTGGGGTCCCTGTTGGAATGTAAAACCAGTTCTATACACACCTTGCAGGGTGGCCTCAGTCAGTGCGTCCTCTCACCCTTCACTCACTTTATTCACACTGTTGTGGGCCCAAAGCAATGCCCTTCTTTGTGCCCACAGCACTTGCCTTCCTTTCAAAACAATGGCTTCAGGAAAAGATTAACATTGGAATCATGGTGACTGCCAGGGGTGCTAGGTCAGTTTAGGGGTGCTGAAGAGGCAGAGGAGAAACTTGACTCACAGATGCCACCCATAAATTCTTTCAACAGGGGAAGGAGACTCTTTGGGAATAACCCCGAGACAAAGGCAGCCTGCAGTATGATTATTGTGAATACAACATGCCAAGAACACGTGTGGTGCTACATATTCTACTCTGGGCTTTGCTGAGTTGGCTGTCTATTTTATCCTAGAATATCTATCAAATCCCAGTAAAAAAAACAACATATTGCATTTCAATAAATAAAATGGGATTAAAACAAAACCAGAGAATGATGTAATGATTTCTAATTTGAGGGTACAAAAGAAGAAGGCAGGCTCTTAATGGAGCTCCTGATGGCCATTAAGTGTAGGAAAAAGCCATTTCCATAAATTATGGAAATGGGTGCTGGTCTCAAGTGCTTCCCATTTTCATATTGTTTTGCTGCCTTAATGACATAGGCTATTTTTGTAACATCTGTTTTGAGGGACCCTCCCTCTCTCTTGTGCCTTATAAGAAATTCAGTGGCTTTCCTTCTTAATCAGTGTTGGTGTTGTCTGAAAATGGATTGTGGGTCAGTCATCCTGTTACT
>PVJN01058626.1:0-12100 GCA_004026805.1 Lasiurus borealis | reverse complement strand
GGCCGAAGGCTGCTCTCGGGGCCCCCATCCACCTCCAGAAGGCAGAGAGGCTGGTCCTCAGATTTCCTGCCAGATGTAGAAACTCCCGGCAGCCTCCTGACCACTCATTTCCCTGGGTCTCGCCTCTGTGACCTTGCTGATGCTGTCCCATTCCTGAAATGCCTTTCCTGCTCCCCAAAAGTCCTCCTCTGCGACACCACCCTGGGTGAGGGAGTCCCCTTTTCCAGAGAACCTTCCTAGGAGCCCACTCCCACTGGGAACCTCGGAAGCCGATCCTACTCTTCTGGCCCTTGTCTGGACCCTCAGGCAGTTCTCCTTTTTTTTTTTAATTATTTTATTGATTTTTTACAGAGAGGAAGGGATATAGAAAGTCAGAAACATCGATGAGAGAGAGACATCGATCAGCCACCTCCTGCATGCCCCATGGTGGAAATGTGCCTGCAAGCAAGGTACATGACCCCAACCGGAATCGAACCTGGGACCTTTCAGTCTACAAGCCCACGCTCTATCCACTGAGCCAAACCGGTCTCGGCCAGTTCTCCTCTTTCATCTATTGCCTTCCTCTTCTGCAGTCCTCTCGACTGTTTTTTGTTTTGTTTTGTTTTTTGTTTTTAACCACAGGCCATCCAGCAGAGCAGGGGCACCCTGACCCTATCTCTCAGGAGGCCTTGCTGGCTGTAACCTCCGGACACGCCCGTGACGGATGATCCTGGCAGAAGGGGAGCCTCTCAGAGTTCAGGCGGAGAAAAATGAACGCCAAGAGCCTCCTGGCAGACTGCTGGGGGGATCCAGCTCTTGGACTGGGAATTGGATTTACTCCAGAATCTCCGTAAACAGGAAAACACCTGTTCGCACTGGCTGCGCCCCTGAGCGCCTCTCCTCCACGCCCAGCAGAGGGCAGGCCGCCGGCAAGCACAGTCGCCTTGAAGGACTCAGAGGGAGGGAAAGAGAGAGAGAGAGGAGTAGGAAGGGGAAAAGGAAGGGAAGTTGGGAATGCATGTGCCAGTGCCAGAAAGAGAGGGAGAAATGAATGAATGAATGAATGAATGAACGAATGAATTAATGAGAGAGAGAAGGGAATGAGGGAATGAGGGAGGGGATGAGAGAGGGAGGGAATGAATAAGGAGGTGATTCGTGGGAAAGGAGGGAGAGAATGAGCGAGCAGGGAGCGAGGGAGTGAGGGATGAAACGAGGGATGGATGTGCAGGGTGCGACCCTCGCCGGAAGGCATTCGTCCAGCGCAGCGCTGTGCCTGGAGCTGCGCCGGGTGAGGAGATGCACGGCCAACGGTCACCCTTCTCCTCTGCGTGAAACCGAGCCGCCTTCACGGTGCCCCTCCCCTCGCCCGGGGCCCGACGGCAGACCCGGTCGGTCCCGCAGGCCCCGCTGTACCCTGTACCGGTCCCTTCCCGCCCTCCGGCCTCAGTTCCCCCGCCAGCCCCGCGCCTGCGCGGCCCGACACGTGACGCCGCCGAGGCCCCGCCCCGCGCCGCCCGCCCGCCCCCGCCGCCCGCCTCCCGCCTCCCGCGAGTGCGGCCTCGGCTCCAGGCAGCGCCAGGTGAGCTGCGAGGCGCGGGCCGGGCGGGCTGAGCGGCGGGGAGCGCGGGCGGCCGGCCGAGGGGCTGGCTCCGGGCGAGGTCGCGGGCCCGGGCGAGCAGCCCGGCGGGCCCGGCGACGCGGGGGCAGACGCCGGCGGGAGGCGCGGGGCGGCGGCCTGAGGAGGGCCAGGGGCCTGACGTGGCGGGGGCTCGGCGGGCGGGACCCCCGGCGGGGCCGGGCCGCGAAGCCGGCTCACGCTGCGGTCCGGGCCCCCGCGGGGCTGTCGGGCCCTGGGGTCTCCTGGCCCTCGGCCGGCCCTGTTCCCCCCGCAGCGGCTCCGAGCGCGGCCTTCCCGGCAGCGACCCTCCGCGCTGCGCGGGCGGGCGGGACCTGCAACAGGCGGGCGGGTCCGGGCTGCGCTGCCGCCCCGGGTGCGACCTTGGCCCTCGGCCTGCGAGCCTCAGTTTCCCCTCAGCCGCGTGCCCGGGCCGCGGGGGCTGCAGCCCAGAGAGCCCAGCCTGGCCGGCCCGCGCGGCTCCCGGAGAGAAGCCGGGGATCGCGCTGTCAGTGCAGAATCTCTGGTGCTGAGGCTGCGGCCGCCGGTTGTACTTCCTGTGCGGGGCGCGCCGGACCTCGGGGCCGCCACCGCCGCCTGCGGCTCCCCCTTCCCTCGCCTCCCTCGCGCCGGGCCTCCTCGCGCCCCGAGGTGCTCCCAGCTCTGCTTCCCGGGAGGCTCGCCCCGGAGACGGCCGCCGAGGGGGCGCCCCTGCGAAGGCGTCCCCGGCTGGAAATGAGGACCCACTTCCTCCTCTGCCCACTCCCCGGGCTGCCCCTTCTCCCCTTTGCTGCAGACCTGGCTTCAGGCTGCCCAGGATTGGGGTTCGCTGGGCTCTCCGGAGCCGTCGGTGCTTCTTCGATAGGTGGTCTGAGTGGAGAAGTCATCGTCCATGCTTTGACTCTTGTCATTCGTGAGTTCACGAAACTTTTGTTTGATGCGCTCCGGTTTGTATCTGCTTGGGACGTGACGCTTCCTGTTCTCTTCCTGCATCTCTGGGCAGCAGGGGGATGGAGGGGCCTTGCTCAGGATGCATGTTAATGGGGGAACGTAATCTAGGGAAGGGCTTCTGGATAGAGGAACCCCTGTAAAATGAATAGAAGGGAGGGTGCCACCCGGTGAGCTCCTAAGAACATTCTTTTATTCCAGAGAAACAGGCACGGGGAAGGAATCACAAAGGATGTACTGCATTCGACGTTTGTAGGCGTATTTATTTACTTAGATAGGTTTCTATTGCTTTTTATTTTTATTTAATACATTTTTATTGATTTCAGAGGGGAAGGGAGTAAGAGATGAGAATTATCCATCGGCTGCCTCCTGCACGCCCCCTGCTGGGGATCGAGCCCACAACCCAAGCATGTGCCCTTGATCAGAATCGAACCCGGAACCCTCCAGTCCACAGGCAAACGCTCTATCCACTGAGCCAAACCAGCTAGGGCTCTCTTCTCTTCTTCCCCCACACCCCCCATTGCTTTTTAGAGAGAGTGAAGGGGGGAGGGGAGAAAGAAAAAAACATGGACGTGAGAGAGACACATTGATTGATTGCCTCCCACACAAGCCCCAGCTGGGGCCGGGGATCAACTGCAACTCAAGTACCTGCCCTTGACCAGGATTCCAATCTGGATCCCTTGGTGTCCCAGGTGCACTCTAACCAGTGAGCTACACCTGCCAGTTTTAATGATTTTTGTCAATTACCAAAAGTAGTTACACTATCAGATACTGACTTTCAACTAAGTCAGCAAAGATAAAAAAGAAACACTGTTGTGATCTAGTCAGTGGTTGGGATCAGGTTCCTATGCCTTTGTTGACGGGAAAATAAATTGGTACAACCCCACGGGAGGTCAATTTGGCAATATCCATTTAAATGACATGCACTAAAATTGAAATGATTCAGTTCTGTAGCTGGGAAACTTTCCTGGTGCATATATGGCACATCATAATGATTTTCAGTGCAAAATTGTTTGCAATAGGAAATGGAGAAACCCGGATGTTCAGTAAAGAATGGTTGTCCATATAATGGGCTGTGGGAGGCACATGAAATTATATATAAGACTAGTAAAAAAGGGGGGAGGATATAGATTGAGACATTCTGTGACTCCATAGGTACCACCTGGAAGGGTGTTGGGGAAATAATTGTACTTTCTTCTGGTTGGGCTGTAGGTGGGAAGGAAATTAAGGTTTCAAAACAATGTACCCGTTCGTGCATTTTGAATATGAATCAAGTGAATGTATTACCTATTCAAAAAAAGTTTGAGAATTCAATTCTTAAATATTTCACAGTAACAGAAAAAGTACAGAGAATAACATACCATTTCTCCCTATCAGATCCTAATATATATATTTTAAACATTCCTTTTTTTCTTCCTGGGGATAATCATGACTCTGAATTCCTATGTATCTATATTATTTTATACCATAACACCTATCTGTAAGAAGTATTGGACAGTATTGTTTTGTCTTTTCAAAGTTGTTTTTTTTTTTTTGCTTTGTTTTGTTTTCAAAGTTTTTGTAAAGAAAATTGTACTACACGCATTCTGCAATGTGCTGTCTTTTTCCTGTGTGGCTTTGAGATTTCTCCATGTTGACTTGCTTGAGTTCTAGTTTGCTCATTTTCACAGTAGTCTAGTGTTGTATGGAATCACTGCTGGTGACAGAGTACAGGGGAGTGTTTTGAGCCATAACCGGAGCCCCAAATAGGAGGCAGTATGGAGCCAGCATTTGAGAAGTCAGGTGCACACTCATGGGGCGTTTTGGGGAGCTGTGGAGGATGTGACAGTTGGTAGGAAACCAGTTGAGATGTTATTGCTGTGGTCTGATCCGAAGTGGTGGCTGTGGAGGAATAGGGGATGGTCATCTGAGCTGGTGGAATGGCATAGAGCAGTGGTTCTCAACCTTCCTAAGGCCGTGACCTTTGCATACAGTTCCTCATGTGGTGGTGACCCCCAACCATGACATTTTGCTACTGTAATGCATCGTGATATAAATATCTGTATTTTCTGATGGTCTTAGGCGACCCCTGTGAAAGGGTCGTTCGACCCCCAAAGGGGTCGCGACCCACAGGTTGAGAACTGCTGCATTAGAGTCTAATAGAAAAGGAGACCATTGAGATCATGAGGTTTCTGACATGGAATTGGTGATTATATCAGTAACAAATTAGACCAATTGGGAGGACTTCTGGATTAGGAATCTAGTTGGAGGTGTGATTGGGAACGCAGGGGAGGCTCTTGGGAAAGAGGGGTGGGCTTGGGCAGTGTGTGTTGGCTGCAGGGAAGAAGTCAGAAAAGAGACAATTGTCATAGGGTAGTTTCCAGGCGAGACGTTGGTCAGCATGAGGGTCTTGGCTCCACATGAGGGTGAGGAAGAAGGAGTGGGTGGGCAGAGGCCTACTGAGGGGCCAGCACAGAGGAGAGCATGTTGGGTGGGAAGCAATGGAAGAGCCAAAGGAAGCAGGTCCTGGGAGAGGAGGAGCAAGTTTTGCAGTAGAATCTGTTTTCCGTTTGCTCTGGTAAAGACACAGTAGGGAATTGGATCAGCAACACTTAAAGGAGGGGATAGTGTGGTAGCTAGAGGTGGGACAGGCAGGTAGATGTTCAAGGCTCTGTGGCTGGTAGCCCCTCTGTGCCACCAACTGGCTGACTGTCCTCGGAGCAGCAGTGGCCAACCTTTCAGACCTCGCGGACCACTGGTTGGCGACGCTGCTCTGAGAGTGTGCAGCTTGACCACACTGTGTGGGCAGGACTGGCCGCCCCCTGATCCGGAGCAGCCGGCTGTCCATGGTCACTTCTGCTTGGTTTGCAGTATGTGGCCAAAGTGTGTTTGTTTTACTGATTAGTTTTTGAGCCTCCTGTTCAAACCTTTTATTTCTATACTCAAATCAGTTTTTTAAAACATACTGACTCAAATGTTAGAAGATAACCTTGACTTTATTTATTTTAAAAATATTTCTATTGATTTCAATAGAAGGGAGAGGAGAGAAAGATAGAAACATCAGTGATAAGAAAGAATCTTTGATAGGCTGCCTTCTGTGTGTCCACTACTGGGGATGGAGCCTGCAACCTGGGCATGTGCCCTGACCAGGATTTGAACCATGACCTCCTGGTTCATAGGTCGATGCTCAACCACTGAGCCACACCAGCCGGGCAGTAACCTTGAATTTAAAACATGATGCAGATGATCTTGAATCTCCGAATGTCAGTTAAAAAGGCAGGTTCTGGATCACTCAGCCTGTTTTGTATTGAGTGTGTGTGTGTGTGTGTGTGTGTGTGAATCTTTACCCAAGAATATTTTTCCCATTATTGTTAGAGAGAGTGGAGGGGAGGGAGAGAGACAGAGAGAGAAACGTCGAGGCTAAGGCCTTGTATACGTATGTTTCATATAATTCACCTCCATATAAGATCTCAATGAGGTGGATGCTACATGATTATCCCCATTTTCTAGAATTGCAGATAGGCTTAAAAAGAAGTCACTTATTTGAGGCAACATATTTAGTAAGCAGATTGTGAGAGAGATTGATGTGACAGGAACTACCTTCATGTTCCCAGGATTACCAGAAAAGACAGAGCAGTGAGTCACACTAGCTGTTCTTTGCAAAGACCCTACTCACTAAAGGAGATATTAGCCTCTTCAGTAGTCCTGGGACAAATTTGGAGAGTGTCTCACTAGAGAACCAAATGTCGATTGTCATTCTTACGATTCATTCTTGCGTGGAGAAAACCCTGTTTTGTCCTTTCTCAGGGGCAGAGAAAGGGCTCTTGAGAACCTAGTCTGTGCTGATGCTTTAGGTTCCTCTTTTACTATTTCCCTTTTTTAAAAAGAAATTTTTTTATTGATTTCAGAGAAGAAGGGAGAGAGAGATACAAACATCAATGATGAGAATCATTGCTCGGCTACCTCCTGCACACCCCACACAGGGGATCGAGCCCACAACCTGGGCATGTGCCCTGACTGGTAATTGAACCATGAACTCCTAGTTCATAGTTCAACACTCAGCCACTGAGCCACGCCAGGGCTCAGCAGGGCTGTTTCCCTTTTTTCAGTTGAGGAACTTGAGACTCAAGTTGATGATACGGTGGGTCCAAGGCCGGTGGGAGTTTCGTTACTTGTCTCCAGAACCCTTGTTTTACAGTGATGCTAAAGGAGACAGAGTGGGATCAAGACTCTTGGCAATGAAGGAACACAGGTCATCAGAAAGAAGGTCCTAAGTTTGGACGAATGGTGGGAGGGGAGAGGGAATTAGAGTGTGTGAGGCCACAGGAAAAGCACAGGCAAGCTGGAGGGAGAAACGGGTGCTGCTGGGAGCAGAGCTGGCCAGTCGTATATGGTGTGGTGTTGCCTCCCTTACTCATTCCTGATCCCCTCTCTTTCGTCAGCTGACGGCCAAGGTGGTAAGGTCTGTGGTGGTCAGAATGGCAGAGGAGCAGGAGTTCACCCAGCAATGCAAGATGCCCACGCAGCCCTCACACCCACACTGTGTCAACAACACCTACCGAAGCGCACAGCACTCCCAGGCCCTGCTCCGGGGGCTGCTGGCTCTTCGGGACAGTGGCATCCTCTTCGATGTAGTCCTGGTGGTGGAGGGGAGACACATCGAAGCCCATCGCATCCTGCTGGCTGCATCCTGTGATTACTTCAGGTGAGTTTCATACACCTATTCTCATAAGTAAAATAAGAGGTAATCCGGGCTCCCCTGGGCAGATGTGTTTGGGCGTGAGGGACCAGCAGAACCTGGCAGGCACCCTGTTCATCCTTAGCTGTTCTTGCTGCTTGTTTGGTGACTTGCTCAGCAGCAGGAGAGACAGAAGGGGTGTTAGGGTTTATTTTTCTTTCAGCTGTTCATCTATCTCTCTTCTTTTTTAAAAAAATTTTTATTAATTATTTTTTTTTAAATATATTTTATTGATTTTTTACAGAGAGAAAGGGAGAGAGATAGAGAGTTAGAAACACAGATGAGGGAGAAACATCGATCAGCCGCCTCCTGCACACCCCTCACTGGGGATGTGCCCGCAACCAAGGTACATGCTCTTGACCCGAATCGAACCTGGGACCTTTCAGTCCACAGGCTGACGCTCCATCCACTGAGCCAAACCGGTTTCGGCTAAAAATTTATTTAATAAATTTTTATTGTTCAGACTATTACAATTGTTCCTCTTTTCCCCCCCCCCATAGATCCCCTCCACCCGGCTCCTACC
Source organism: Lasiurus borealis (assembly GCA_004026805.1). Classification (NCBI taxonomy): domain Eukaryota; kingdom Metazoa; phylum Chordata; class Mammalia; order Chiroptera; family Vespertilionidae; genus Lasiurus; species Lasiurus borealis. Next base: position 4,318 of record PVJN01058626.1, on the reverse strand, counting down.
CCTTCCTCTGTTCTTAACTCCCCCCACTCATTGTCCTCATCCATATGATTTTTATCCAGTCTCTCTCTCACCCCCCTCACCCCTTTCCCCCTGAGAATTGTCTGTCTACTCCCTTTCTATGGGCCTGATTCTTCCTGTGCTGTGCTTGATCCATTCTGTCAGCATGTTCTCTCCAATCTTCCCCAGGTTAGTTTCAACTATAGTTCTCCAGCCATGTGGTCCTTGGCAGGCCTGGTGGAACCTTCCCACCTCCCTCTAGCCCTTCCACTCAGACCAACAGCATCTGAATTTGAAGAGTTAGTCAACTCATGCCATGTTCCTGTATAAAATTCCCTGACAGCATCTCATTATGCTTGGATTTAAATCCAGACTCTACCCTATCCCAGGGATAGCAGGACCTGATCCTGTGTCATATCTCCAGCTCACTTCCTCTTTGCCCTGGCTGCCTATGTGACAAGCTTGTCCTTGCCCTGCACAAGGGTGTTCATTTCCACCAGACATGGTCTCTGCCCCCAGAAGGCTCATGTGTAACCCCCTAGGACCCATGAAAGGGGACACAGGGCAATTTTTAGGATGGTGGCTCAAACTTGGTCAGGAACTTGTGGATGCCTTCTGTGGATGATTCGGTGCTCAGATTGAGCCAATGTCCTGTCACACAGTTGTGCTGGGTCAGCCCGCTCCTTGGTTTGGCTGCTCATGCTCTTCGCAGCCTGGGCTGGTGGCCCAATTAGTATAACTCCACTGTCTCATGTCTTCGCTTTGCAGAGGAATGTTTGCTGGAGGATTGAAGGAAATGGAACAGGAAGAGGTCCTAATCCACGGTGTGTCCTACAATGCCATGTGCCAAATCCTGCATTTCATATACACTTCCGAGCTGGAGCTCAGCCTGAGCAATGTCCAGGAGACGCTGGTTGCCGCCTGCCAGCTTCAGGTGAGGCTCACCTATTGGAGCAGGCAGACACCCATACATAGGTGTGGTTTCCCTGGGTGCCGGCCAGGCACAGGCATGGGGGTGGGTCAGGCAGGTGAGGACATGAGGCAGTAAGAGAGAGTGTGGAGTGGGGTGGAAGCCCCCGGGCAGTGCTTGGCTAGACGAGCTCTGGGCACTGAGCAGAGCGCTCTAAAGGTCATCAGGTCCAGGTTCCTCCTCTGTGTTTGGCCTCTGCTTTCTGCTGGTTCCTTTACGTCTTCCTGGGTCTCCCTGCCCCTGGAAAGGTCCTGCACGTAAGTAAATGGCCGAAGCCGAACCTGTAACATCCTGTGGATGCTGGCATCTGCCAGTTTTGCTGCCTAGGCCCTTTCTGCCCATCCTCTCCACCTGGTCTTGTTGATCTCTGAAACTGCTTTCCCCTTTGTTATTGAACTTTAAGTACTTATTTTCCTACAGAATTAAAAAATGTCTTCTGAGGCTTTGACAGTGTAATATACATTTTAGAAAACTGCATTGACTCTTGGCAATGTTGATGCACTTACACAGGCTGGGCCTGCGCATGCCTTTACTCTTATGAAGAGCTGTCCATCAGACAGCCTGATTGGGCTTGAGAGACATCTCTTCCCATGTTTCTTTCTTTTTTTTTTTTTTTTAAATATATTTCATTGATTTTTTACAGAGAGGAAGGGAGAGGGATAGAGAATTAGAAACATCGATGAGAGAGAGACATCGATCAGCCGCCTTCTGCACGCCCCCTACTGGGGATGTCCCTGCAACCAGGATACATGCCCATGACCGGAATCGAACCCGGGACCTTTCACTCTGCAGGCCGACACTCTATCCACTGAGCCAAACCAGTTTCGGCTCTTCCCATGTTTCTTGAAAGTAAAGTGAAATGCTACACCAAATTCATTATCCTCACCTTTAAAAAATTTTTTTTAAATTAATTTCAGAGAGGAAGAGAAAAGAACTCTAGAAAAAGCTGCCCAGGTATTGCTAAATTCTTTAGGAAAACAGGATTCGGGAATTTCTCTAAAAACAGGACTACTTCACTTTTTCAGCATCATTAACAAACTGTACATACATCATTAACAAACTGCTCAATGTACATAGAGCAATTCGGCTGGCATCTGAAGCTTAAAATAAACATTTATAGAAAGAGATAGAAATGTCAGTGATGAGAGAGAGTTAATAATAAGAGAGAATTATTGATCAGCTGCCTTCTGCACACCCACATTGGGGATCAAGCCTGAAACTTGGGCATGTGCCCTGACCAGGAATCAAACCATGACCTACTGGTTCATAGGTTGATACTCAACCACTGAACCACACTGGCCCGCTAATCCTCACCTTTTTTCAGGTCAGAGCATATTTGGGGCAGTCAGAAAAAACTTAAGTCATAGGAAAACCAACCTGTTTAGGGCCCACTCTGAGTTCCTTGTGCCATTACCCTCAGAATGATGGGTGGCAGAAGAATTTCCTCACCATTTATTTATTTATTTATTTATTTATTTATTTATTTAATTTTTAATTTCGGAGAGGAAGGGAGAGGGAGAAGGAGAAAGATAGAAACATCAAGGATGAGAGAGAATTATTGATTGGCTGCTCCTGCACTCCCCTTCCTGAGAATTGAGCCAGCAACCCGGGTATGTGCTCTTGACCAGAATCGAACCTGGTACCCATTAGTCCTCAAGCCATCGCTCTATCCATTGAGCAAAATCAGCTAGGGCTCCCCACCTTCTTTTATTCCGAGATCTCTTCTGTTCCCACATCCTGGTCATTGTTGCTTTGGGAACTCTCATGCAGTTCTTGCAACAACTAAGTCACATATTCAGCTCTCGATTCAGGGACTCACTGTCATCCTTGTCTTTTCTCTGCATGCTCCTCTCCCCACTATCTGGTCTGTGTCCCATGACCATTCTGCCAGAACCTCCATGGCTCCTTGACCTCTACCATCTTCATTCCCTGTGTCCATATTTGGACAAGTCATCGTGGTAAATATCACGTGTAGCTAGCTATCTCTGTTCTCTGTTTCCATGTCCTCATCATTGTCCTGGCCTTCACCTCTCCATTTATACCTTCCAGCTGGTCCCTGCCTTCTCTTTGAATCCATCATGCATACCAACACCAAACGATTTTCCAAAACACCACTTTCCTTCTCCCACCCATCAGCTCAGTGATCTGCTGTTCCCTAGATCACTTATGGCAGAGGTTTGGCCAGTGCTGCTTGATACTTCTGGGCCATTCTGGGGTATGTCATGGGTGAGAGGAGCCCCCACTTCATTTTGAACAGCCCTTTGTTTTATTTTAAATATATTGGATTTTTATGCAATGATGTGCTTTTTTTATTGTTTTTAATTTTTTTAAAATATATTCTTATTGGTTTCAGAGGAGGAAGAGAGAGGGAGAGAGAGATAGAAACATCAATGATGAGAGAGAATCATTGATTGGCTGCATCCTGCATGCCCCTTGCTGGGGATTGAGCCCGCAACCCAGTCATGTGCCCTTGACTGGAATCGAACCCAGAACCCAGAGCCGATGCTCTATCCACTAAGCCAAGTCAGGTAGGGCTATGCAATGGTGTTTTTAAAGCAAGTTTTACTTGGCATAACAGTTCAAGTCCATAGGCCCATCAGATCATGTTTATTCATGTAGCCACTAGCTGTTGGTGACTTGCCCCCACCCCCACATGCTGTGCCCTGTGTCTGAATTCTAGCAAGACCACCCCCCACTGAGTCATCCTCGGCAGATGAGTTTCCTCCTCTGGCCCCTCATGGCGCTCCTTCATGGGGTGGGCCTGAGGTGACTCCTCTGTGAGACTCCGTCGACAGAGGGCCCACTGCTCTGATAACGAGAAGGCAACACAACCCTTATGCAGGAGGCTTTGGTTCTCCAAGAGCTGCTTCTCCAGGCCCACTGAGGGCAGTTTGCTCTCACCTTCTACCCAGGTCCTGCCCATGACAAATCAGAAGTGGTATTTTAGGAAGAAGAAGCAAAGCAGAAGCTCAGTCTAAAAGAGAAACTGGTTGAGTAAAGACTTTCATGACCTAACAAAACACTCTGGAGACATTCCATTTGGGGAAATACATGCCTGGAACTTTGTAGGTTTTTATTCAGCCTTTAACATATCACCTGGAAAATAAATGTTTATTTTAAGCTTCAGATGCCAGCAGAATTGCTCTATGTACACTGGTCAATTTGTTAATGCTGCTGAAAAAGTGAGGTAGTCCTGTTTTTAGAGAAATTCCCAAATCCTGTTTTCCTAAAGAATTTAGCAATAACTGGGCAGCTTTTCCTAGAGCTCTTCTCTCTGTCTCCTTTGTTCTGTCATGCTTTGGTTATCTACTAGTAACAACGCTTTGGTTAAAGGGTTTGGTGTCCCTTAAC
>PVJN01058624.1:0-12101 GCA_004026805.1 Lasiurus borealis | reverse complement strand
CTGTACTCTCTCCAATGTGGGACCCTTTGGGGGATATCCATAGGGATCAGGCCTACACCTGCAGTCAGGCATTCCTCTCATAATCTGGGACTGCTGGCTCCTAATCACTTGCCTACCTGCTTGCCTGATTGCCCCTAAATGCTTTTTCCTGCCAGCATGATTGCCCCTAACTGCTTTTTTCTACCAGCCTAATTGACTCTACCACTCCCCTACCAGCCTGATCACACCCTACTGCTCTCCCCTGCCAGCCATCTTGTGGTGGCCATCTTGTGATGGTTTTGCAAGGGCATTGCGTTAGGGCATGATGTCATCTAGGCTTTTATTATATAAGGTTAATAATGCAACTCTATTATTTACACTGTCTCTCTAGGAGACTGGATTTTCTGGAAAGCCTGGTTAATAGGTCCCAATTTCAATTATTTTTCTATCATGCATAATTCTGCCATTTTCTTTTTTTAGTAGCCATGATTTTACCAGAAACTAAATCATTATATGGAATATTTTGAATCTTTTGTGGTAAAGATGGGGCATATTTAATGTATTTTTAAATATGATTTTATTCATTTCAGAGAGAGGAAGGGAGAGGAAGAAAGAAAGAGATAGAAACATCAGTGATGAGAGAGAATCATTGATCTGCAGCCTCCTGCACACGCTCCCTAGTAGGATTGAGCTTGCAACCCAGGTATGTGCTCTGACAGGGAATCAAACAGTGACCTCTTGGTTCATTAGGTCAATGCTCAACCACTGAGCAACATCAGCTGGGCTATTCAATGTATTTTGATCAACTTGATGGTAATATAATAATGCAAGTTTGGATACCTAATTATTAGAAAGTCATGAAATAAAAGCAAAAAAAGTAAAATATTCAACTGTAATTGTCCCAGAATTTGAGTCTCCCCAAATGATATTTCAGCATTATCAATTAGATTCTCACAAATTGCCATCGTTTTTGAAAACATCAATATTTTAAATATTTCAGAAATGAGACAAAATAAAACAATCACAAATTAACACACAACAGAGCCTTCTGCAATCCATTACACATATGTAATCAAAACATTTGTAATTCATCTTATAATTCTTATGAAAAAATATAAATTGTCTAGTTGAACATTATGTGGTTTGATAATTTTAATGCAACTCATTAATACTTTAATAATCTATTTTCAATTAAGTAGTTCCGAGTGTTTGATTCTTCAAGTTGTTAAAGATAATTTTTTCTCATCTTCACTAAATTAAATTTGTTCTCTTAGGAGCTGAAGGGATTTTGTATCCAACTTTATATTAATATTATCATTGGAAGAAAATACCCATTAGCTAAAAATCTTGAGATCTTCTTAATTGTTGTTTTCTTCCCTAAATGATTGTTCACCTGTCTTCATTAATGAAAAGTACCTCTTAATCCTTTGAAATAGCTTTAATAATAGGAATTGTACACATGGCTATGGATATATACAGTATGCACACTAAGCTATGTATAAGTAACATCCCTGAAAGGATGCCTCCTCCCTAAATTTCTGTTTCTATGCAACCCCAAGTTCAGTAATGTGAATCTGTTTCCATGAGAGATTTCTTGCTTTGAGGTATACATAGAAATCTTTTAAGTACAAATGGTAAATTTCGTGAAATTTATAATGTCTTAAAACAACCCTATATGAAAAAGAGCTACTATGAAAATGGACTTCATGCCCTCATTCCCTCCTGCACTCACACAGAAACTGCTTAGACATTCAACACTGAGGAGAGTGGAATGGGGACCAGCCAGCCATAAATGAGCTCAGCGGAGAGGAATGGGGATCAGCCAGGCACAAATGAGCTCAGCCTGGGAGAGAGATAAGCTGCCCGCCCTTTGGTCCTGGGTACCAGTGGCTGTGCCTGTGCCTGCAGCCAGGGGAAGAACAAGCTGCCTGCCCCATGGTCCTGCGGACCTGTGGCTGCAGCCCAGGCACAGTTGCCAGCCTATAGTTCCCTGCAGCTATGGCCGGCATGGTTCCTGGGTGCCTGCAGCTGGCCAGAATGAGAGAAGCTCTGGTCCTGGGTGCCTGTGACTGGCTGGATGAGGGAATCCTGGGTCCTGGGTGCAGAATGAGGCACAGGTTAGGGGCAATCAGGCCAGCAGGGGAGCAATTAGGGGCAATCAGGCAGGTAGTCAGAGGGGTTAGGAGCAATCAGGTAGGTAGGCAAAATATCAGTTAGGAGCCAGCAGCCCATATTGTGAGAAGTAGTTGGATATCCCCTGAGAAGTCCCAGATTGGAGAATGTGCAGGCTTGGCTGAGGGAATCACCCTTGTGTGCACAAACTTCATACACCAGGCCTCTAGTAAAGTATAACAGAAAACATACTTTGTTCACTTGTAAAATTCTGGAAACACAAGCCAAGACAGCCTGAAGAAGCAAGAAAGAGCAGTAACAAATTTAGAAAAACACAGCAGAATCCCTGATTAAATTCTTATTTCAGTTTGAAGAACCAATCAATTCCCTTTTCCTGAGTTTGCTCAGCTGTTAATTTCCATGGGAAGCATGCTAATCCATGCATTTACATATTACTTTAAATGCTTTTATTCATTTATAAACTCAATAAACTTTGAATAATTGATTATTAAAGAGCATTTTATTTATATCTCCACAACGTCTAAATGTATGCAATGTTACAGCAGTTAGCCAATCATAATTTCATAAACTATCCAAGTGCCATAGAATGTCAATCATTTTGACATTTTTGCTTGAATGAATTTTTAATAATTTAATAAATTTATTAAGGCACTTAAGTATAGATCTTTTTAAAACTTAACTTAACAACCCGACCAAAAACCAAGAGAAATACTAATTTAAATGACGATGTATATTTGACTGTGAAATAAAACTAGAATCATCTTACACAGCAGGTGAGGCCTAAATTGGTGCCAATGTTTTGCAGAAAAAAATGGAAAATGTGTTAAAAATACTACTAAGAAAGTATTTTAATTCAATTTTTGACTTCTAAAAATTGTCCTAATGAAATAATTGAGTAGTGTACAAAGATATGTACAAATATACTAACATAACTTATTTTTATAATAGCAGAAATGATACTGAGGAATTTGTTTAAATAAATATGTAACCAAATATAATAATTTATAAAACTGGATAGTATCTAATAGTGAAAACAGAGAGAGAAAAAAACTTGAAGGTGATCAGGGCTTTACTTGCTTGCTATGGAGTTGAGCCTTATCCTTAGTCCCATATTGAGCTGCTCTAGGGAGTAAATTGGGGACTAACATGAATATATGTGCATTTTTTTCCAACTCATTTAGTCCCATATTGAGCTGCTCTAGGGAGTAAATTGGGGACTAACATGAATATATGTGCATTTTTTTTCCAACTCACTTTTAGGAAAATAAATTAAAGGTTATATGTTTGTCATTGGACAAAGCTGTCAGGAGGGAAAAAAAAAAAAACATCTCACAGAATTCAACTATTTACAGCAATTATTTATTGAGCATCTACTATATGTCAGACTCACTGGGGTACTGACATAAAATACCTAAGACTTCCCATGTCAAAATGTGCATTTATTGAAATTTATTACTTATTCCACTGTTCTTGTAAACGTCAAGGCAAAAGTTGGTGATAGTGCAGCCATGTTTGGATGAGGTGGGTTCTATTATTTTTTTAATGTAATGAACAATGATCTATGCTATGTAATATGCAAACAATAAGGCATTGGTAACTATGATGATATTTTTGTTGTAATCATCTAAACTTTTAAACCTTTCAAAACAGGAATTTATTATGTTCATAGTTCAATGAATGTTGCATTAATCTGCACCTCCTGCCTGGCCAGGCTGGAGGACCTGAGGCTGGGCCCCCCACCCTGCAAGGCTTGACAGGGGATCTGAGGCTGTGCTGCCTGTCCAGCGGAGTTTGTCGGATGTGGAGTCCAGTCAGGTCTGGATCTTGCTCAATGGGATGTGAGGCTGACCAACCCTGGGTCTCATGAGATTTTGAGATACAGGTGGGTGGGGACTTGACTCTGGGTCCTGTAGCATGCCCCAGACTCTGAGAGGAGGAAGATTTTCATATACATTTTACTAATTTTCTTTTATCTCTGACACTTCTATTATAGAGAAAGAGCAAATAGCAATATTAAAATATTTCCTCTAATTAATTTCCTTTTAATATACATGAATTTCATGCACTGGACCACTAGTCTATATATATGCCTGAATGACTGTTGCAACCAGGATTGACTAGTCATTATGACACAGACTAACCACCAGGGGGCAGATGCTCAATGCAGTAGCTGCCTCTTGATGGTCAGTGTACTCCTATACCAACCTCCCATGGTCCCTCCCCCAGGCTGGCCAGTTGCCCTCATCAGCCCCAATTGGGACTGGGAAAGACAGCCCTGATAGGCCCTAATCACTGGCTAGGCCGAGGGACCCCACCTGTGCATGAATTCATGAAGTGGGCCTCTAGTATTATATAATTGATATAGTATCTTTTCTTTTACATATTTAAAAAAAATACCAAAAAATATATATATATAATCAGTTAACTAAATTCAAGTTTACGTTTTCTCACTATCTTATTTTGTAATCTACCTGAGGAGACATGTAAATGAAAAAAAAGTAGCTCTACAATATATATTGTGTTCACTGGGTTAAAGAAAATACTATTAAGTGGTTGAGCCTTCTTTTTCCCTTCAAAGCCAAAATAGAGGAGTAAATTATGAAAAAGCAATTTAAGACAAAAGGATATTATAAACTGTACTAAGTGAGAGAAAATGTTCCCTAAATGTACTTAGCATTTTGTAACAGTATTGAGTTGATGATTTTACTATCTAAAGCTGTACATCAATATTTGCTGGAGGGTGTAGATGTTCTACTCAAGCAGAAATTAGCACAGACACCCAAACACATGGAGCATTGCATAGAGATGTAGAAACATAAAAGAACATTTACAGAAAACAATGTCTGCATTTCAAAGAGGCATACAAATTTAAAACCACCAAAAGCTAAGGGTTATAATAATTGGTCATTGTATCTAATATACAGTAATGTATTTGTTGAGGGTACTGAATAGTACTCAACATCACAGCCCCTATTCTGAAATATCCCAACTCACTATGTCCCTCCAAATCATCAGTTCTCTCCTTTCATCGAATTTTACCCATGCCATGAATTTGGCTCATAATAAAAACCATTTGTTAAAGAGCATGTCCTCTAGTGGAAGATAGCCTGTAATTATTACTCTAACACTCTTGTGTAACTTTAAGTATATTACTTAAAAATATATCCATGAGTTTTCACATTCATATTCCCTAAACATAATAGTACCTAATATCAGGGTGTTGTTAATATTAGTTAATGTACATAAGGGGCTTACAATAATGCTTGGCACACAAACTTTCCATATAAATATATTGTTATTATTATTGTTAGCATCATCATTATTATTTATTTGGCTCCCATTAGTCTTCATCTATTTTGTTTTTCAATTTAGTCATAGATGGAAGAAAATGTATCATTATTAGATATCAGTATCTGGAGAATGGACCAGGAAAGTTGAAAAAAAGACCAGAAGTAAAATTTTGGGCTGAAAAACACAAGAACTTTTTAGTAAGGTCAGGGAACATGAGACATGTGGTTAGAGATTTTGACTTTAGCAATGTGGAGAGGTATTATTATAAAGAATGCAGCTCTACATAGTTTGGGTGTAAATTGTCATACAGACTAAATTTTCCACCTTAATATGGAATGACCTGCCATGGACTCAAATCTCTGCATATTTATGAATATATCAGAACCATCTTACTGATCAACCTGCCACCAGGAGTGCCAAGGAGATACCTAAAAATACCTGCAGAATCACCCTGATTTTCTGTCCTAGCATATCACACCTCTGATTTTCCTAGGTTTATGGATAAACGAAACAGGTTAGGAGAGGGAAAACTGAAGGATTTCAGAATGAGGGCACTTCTTTTCCAATTCTGATGCTTCCTTGTGGGAGAGGCCAAATCTGCCTCTCACCTGGCCAGCATCTGGATGAGCACTCCGTCCAGGTGAAAGGCAGCTACTTCTCTCCAGGCCAAGGTCCAGGTTTCCTGACATCTGAAGCTGGCTAAACTCTGTGGGTCCTTTGAAAGAATCCAAACTTATAAATTCAAAAGTATGAGTAGAAGTGAATATATTATTTGAATGAGGAAAGGTATTATAATACATTTCAAATTTTAAAAGGCTGACAGATACATTGAACATTACACACATCAAAAACACATACTATTTTTGCTAAATAATAGCTGGACATCCTATATAATAAAGAGGTAATATTCAAATTGACCATCACTCCAACACAAAATGGCTACCCCATGTGGTCAAAAATGGCCTTCCCTATGTCATCAAAGATGGCCACCTCCATGTGGACACAAGATGGCCACCACAAGATGGCAGGCAGGGGAGAGCAGTTGTGGGCTATCAGGACAGCAGGGGAGGGCAGTTAGGAGAGATCAGGCTGCCAGAGGAGGGCATTTCAGGAGGACTAGCCCTGCAGGGAAGGGCAGTAGGGGGGAACCAGACCTGTAGGGGAGGGCAGTTGTAGGCAATCAGGCCAGCAGAGAAGGGCATTTAGGAGGGATCAGGCATAAAAGGGAGGACAGTTGGGGGCCATCAGGCCTGCAGGAGAGGGCAGTTAGAGGGGACTGGGCCAGCAGGGGAGGGAAGTAGGGGAGACCAGGCCTTTGGGGGAGGGGGGGAGGTTGTGGGCAACCAGGCCTATAGGGAAGGGCAGTTATGGTCAACTGGGCCAGCAGGGGAGGGCAGTTGGGGCAACCAAGCCAGCAGGGGAGAGCAGTTAGGGCCAACCATGCCAGCAGTTGTGGGCAACCAGGCCTGCAGAGGAGGTCACTTGTGAGGAACAAGGTCTGCAAGAGAGGGCAGTTGGAGGGAACCAGGCCTATAGGGGAGAGCAGTTAAGGACAACCAGGCCAGCAGAAGAGGACAGTTAGGGGTGACCAGGCTGGCAGGGGAGGGCATTTAGGAGTGACCGGAATGGCAGGGGAGGCAGTTGATGGGGGACCAGGCCTGCAGGGGAGAGCATTTGGGGGAGACAAGGTCTGGAGGAGAGGTAGTTGCGGGGGGACCAGACCTGCAAGAAAGGACAGTTAGGGGTGATCAAGCTAGAAGAGAGGGTAGTTGGGGACAACCAGTCTGTCAATGGATGGCAGTTAGGGATGACCAGGCTGGCAGGAGAGCACAGTTAGGGGCAATCAGACTGGTAGAGGAGCAGTTAGGAATTGATCAGGCTGCAGAAGAGTGGTTAGGGGGTGATCAGGCTTTCAGGCAGAGCGGTTAGGGGTAATCAGGCATGCAGGCAGGTTAGCAATTGGGAGACAGCAGTCCTGGATTGTGAGAAGGGTCCCTGATTGGAGATGGTGCAGGCTGGGCTTAGGGACAAATACCCTACATGCATGAATTTCATGCACCAGGTCTCTAGTCTCTATAATAATTCTCCATTTTCCTGCCCTATTATTTTTATCTTTACATAAGAAAAATTATTTGATATAATTCTATAGAAATAAAAGGAAGATAGTTTTATCATTCCTCTATATTTATTTATAAATAAAACAAATAAAATTTTTATTTTGATAGTTTAGAACTATTTGTTTCAAATTTTCAACTTTTAGTATGATGTTATGTAACTTAAAATAAATATTTCCAATATGATAAAATCTCTGCCATTGTTTCTTCTCTACATGGTATAATATTTTTTTAAACATTGTCCTTGAGGTAAAGTCTGACTCCATACATTTCAATCTTTGTTTCTCTTTCTCCTCCTCTTATAGGTCTGGCAGTGGGAACCATACGCATAATATGAAATTAATAAAAATTCTAGGGCAATTAACACAGCAGTTCTATTACTCCTTCTGAATTTCAGCAAAAACCTATCTCTGTATGGAAGTAAACCACATATTTAATTCAAATAAATCCTAACTTGATGTATCTGCCACTGTGTGTGATGTAGGGAAGGCATCATGAAAAGGGACATTTGTCTAATGTAATAAAGGTTAAAACACCTCTTTCTGCAAATTTTACAAGATCTAAAACTCCATTTCTATGGCCTACAATGCCTTTATGGTAAATTGGGAAATAATAAAGTAGGTGTGCTTGTCTAAGTTTTCATTCTCCACTTGAGGAAAGAGCCTAAGTTGTCAAGATTTAAAGTTGCCTGTTTTTCAACATGTACTAATATCATCCATCCTCTTCTTAACTCCCACACCCATTTATGTACATACAGCCTTACACACATGTGAAGGCAAATCCACTCTACTGTACTCATGAGTAGGTATATTGTCTGCCTAATTCTTGAGTTGAGACTCTATATTTATTGAGTTTCTCATTAGGCGGCATATTCACATTTATTTTCTTTTAATAATTACATTAGTATGTGGGCTTCTAACCTTACTCTTTGTTTAATGTCTGAATACATGGAAAAATTGAGAAAGAGATGGAATATATATTAGCAGGCTCTTCATCTACAGTCATATTTTCCCCATTTGTGAAGAATTTCTTGTTGGTACTGAACCAGTTGCAATTAGTACTTATATATAACAATTCCAAGTTTCTCAGGTTTTTTACTGAAGTCTTCAGTTATTCCAAATGCTTACTCTTTAATTGTGAAAAGATTTTCCCTTCATGGCTTTAAGGGGGGATATAGGGTATCAATCAGCATGACAACTCTCTCATTTGCCAAATCATCATTTACTTTACCCAAACACTTTGGGGGCAAATTGCATCTTTTAAAAAATGGATGAGTCCTGTGAAGAAGATTGAAATAGTAGGTAAAAATAGAATAGATTTTAAACAGTGATTTTTTGGGGGTCACTTTTAGATGAACTCAAGATTTTGGATAGAGGGAAAGGCAAAGAGAAGTGTGAGCAGAGCTGCTGCAGCCATGCAGGTGGATGTGACTCAGCTCTACAGCTGAGTGATGACTGTGATGGACAGTTGGAAGCTCTGGAAATAGATATCAGGGCTCATTATTTAGGAACAGGTTTTGGTAAGAGGGGACTAGAAATGTATGTATCTCATGGTCAGTGGGTAAGAATTTATTGCATCCATGAGAAATTAGTTGGGTATTTCAATTATAATAGGATGTAAAAATTCAAAACTAGAGTTAGCAAAAATACAGACTATCACATTTTACTAGAGGTCCATTGCATGAAATTCTTCACTGGGTGGTGGGGGGTGTCCCTGAGGCCAGCCTGAACCCTCTCCGATCTGGGACCCTTCGGGGGATGTCTGACTGGCAGTTTAGGCCCGATATCATGAACTGCTGGCTCCCAACTGCTAGCCTGCCTGCCTTCTTCATTGCCCCTAACTGCTTCTGCCTGCCAGCTTGAACACCCCCTAACTATGCCCCTGCCAGCCTGATGAATGCCTAACTGCTTCCCTGCTTTCCTGTTTGCCCCCAACTGCCCTCCCTACTGGCCTGGTAATCCCCAATTGCCCTCCCCTGCCAGCCTGTTTGCCCCCAACTGCCCTCCCCTACAGGCCTGATCACCACTAACTGCCTTCCCCTGCAGGCCTGGTTACCCCCAACTTCCCTTTCTCCACTACAGTCCCAGTTGACCCTAACTGCCCTCTTCTGCTGGCCTAGTCACTCACAATTACCCACCCCTGGCAGCCATTTTGTGCCAGCCATCTTTGACCACATGTGGGTAGCTATCTTATGTGAGGGCATGAGGATCAATTTGCATATTATCTCTTTATTATATAGAAATGTATAATAGATATTTATAGATGTTACTGATTCATGGCAACTGGTCTTTGCTATTTTAGGGCAAGAGGCCTTTGGAAATTATTTCCTTGAATTATTCTATTACATGTTTTCTCTCCTGCCTGAAGAATATTCTCTCAATATGGATATTATGTTTACTAGAGTCTGAAAACTTAGAGGAAAAAAGTTCAGGGTAATGATGAGTTACCTGACAAGATCTGAGACCCTAGTGTGAGCAGGTTAAGGCCTGACTTCAACAAATTCCAACCTGTCTTTCCCCTCAAAGCAAAACACTGGCCCAGAACACAATGAGCACTTAAGACATAATTATTGATTAGTGAATAAATATTGGGAATAAAGTTATTTCTTAATTTACCATTCAATTTCTCCTTATTCACAAAGTATAATATAGAATACTTAATTTAAACCATGGATGAATGTTTAAATTAGAATATAATTACAGAGAATCAAAGATGGCGGCATAGGTAAACACCTACACTGCTGCCTCGCACAACAATTTCAAAACTACAACTAAAAGACGGAACGGACATCATCCAGAACCACAGGAAAGCTGGCTAAGTGGAAGTTCTACAATTAGAGGGAAAGAGAGGGGCTCACAGAAACCCAGAGGAGCTGCAAAAAGCTGAGGTACGGAGGAGACGCGTGTACTGAGAGAGCGGGTGCCAGAGTGCCTGGCTGGCTTTTTCTGGTGAGAGGGAAATGGAGACTCCAAACGGCATTGAACCCCTTATCTTATGACACTAAACCCCAGATCTTGCCGAAACTCATGCAGGAGAAGTTTGGACTGTGAAAAGGGAAAGGTGCATGGAAATTTAGGGGAGTAGCAAGAGATCAAAGGCCTGGTGGCGCGCATGGACAGATTGCTGATTGTGCCTCTGGCTTTCACAGCTGGCTGGGAGACAACCCTCCCAACTGTGCCACGTCTGACTCCACTAAGCCCCTGTTTTGGGCGAAACCCTGGGGACATAGTCTCGGGTGGTCCTGGTGTGCAGGGGAGCCGGAGGGGCAGCAGTTAGAGGCACTGTGGGCACTCAGGCACAAGGACCACTCCCGCGATTACCCAGTCATGTGAGACTCAGGAGTCGTGGAGGCGGGGCCGACTGGAAGGCAAGGCAATCCCTTAAGCCCTGAGACTCCACCCATCCCAAGCTCAACAGAGGCTTCTTCAGTTTTGCAAGTCTGGTATCATAAAGCTGAATTCAACACAGAAGTTTCCCCGACATAGTTAAAATGCCGAGACAAGGGAAGGGATCACAAACAAAAGAAATGGAAGGGAAAAAAATGACTGGATATAGAGTTCAAAACCACGCTTATAAGGTTTTTTAAGAATATGCTAGAAAAGTTGGATAAATTTAGTGAGACCCAAGAGGAGATGAAAAAAGACATACTAGAGACACTGACTGAAATAAAAAATATACAGAGTCCTGACAGCAGACTAGAGGATGGCAAGAATCAAGTCAAAATTTTGAAATATAAAGAAGCAGAAAACATTCAACAGGAAAAGCAAGAAGAGAAAAGAATCCAAAAATGTGAAGATAATGTAAGGAGCCTCTGTGACAGCTTCAAGCGTACCAACATCAGAATTGTGGGGGTGCCAGAGGAAGAGAGAGAGCAAGATACTGAAAACCTATTTAAAAAAATAATGACTGAAAACTTCCTACATCTGGTAAAAGAAATAGACTTAAAAGTCCAGGAAGCACACAAAACCCCATATAAAAGGAATCCAAAGAGGACCACACCAAGACATATCATAATTAAAATACCAAGAGCAAAAGACAAAGAGAGAATATTGAAAGCAGCAAGAGAAAAACAGTTCATTACCTACAAGGGAGCACCCATATGACTCAGCTGATTTCTCAACAGAAATGATGCAGGCCAGATGGGAGTGGCAAGAAATATTCAACGTGATGAATAGCAAGAACCTACAACCAAGAATAATCTATTCAGCAAAGCTATCATTCAGAATTGAAGTGCAGATAAAGAGCTTCACAGAGATAAAAAGCTAAAGGAGTTCATCAACTCCAAACCAGTATTATATGAAATGCTGAAAGGTACTCTTTTAGAAGAGGACGAAGAAAAAGGTAAAAGCCAAAAAATTATGAACAACAAATGCATATCTATCAAGAAGTGAATCTAAAAATTAAGTGAATTAAAAATTTGATCAACAGAATAAACTGGTGAATATAATAGAATCAGGAGCACAGAAAGGGAGTAGACTGATAATTCTCAGGGGGACAAAAATCATAAAGCATCAAACAGACTGTGAAATTACAGCAGAAAGATTAAAGCTAGGTGAGGTAAATAACTGATCAATCAAAGGACTT
>PVJN01058623.1:0-12101 GCA_004026805.1 Lasiurus borealis | reverse complement strand
AGACATCAACTCCAAACCTTCCAAACTCCAAGCAAAGAGGAGAAATCAACTCCAAACCTGCCAAACTCCAAGCAAAGAGGAGAAATCAACTCCAAACCTTCCAAACTCTTTCAAAGAGGAGAAATCAACTCCAAACCTTCCAAACTCCAAGCAAAGAGGAGAAATCAACTCCAAACCTTCCAAACTCCAAGCAAAGAGGGGAAATCTGCAGAGCTCCCTGAAGCTCCTGGCTGGGTGGCCTCAGATACTAGCTGACTTGCACCTCCTTGGAGATCCAGGAACCAGTGTAAGAAGACACCAGAGGTCAGGGTGAGACGACACCAGATTTCAACTCCTCACATACATAAGTGACACACTCAAGAGGCAGACTCAGTGAGCACCAAAGCCCCACTGAAGCAAGTACTGCCCCATAGGGGTGTCTCCAGCACAGCAGTTCTTCCATTAATAGACACAGCTAATCTTCACAGTAATTGGCCTGGAGGTCAATTCCTCCCAGTGTACCAATAGCAATCAAGGCTTAACTACAACAAGACTGTGAACCCAGCCCACAAAGGGGTGCACCAAGAGTGTCCACCTCAAGTGATTGGGGAGGCAGAGCTACTGGGCCCTAAGTACAACTAGCACACAAAGCCACTCCATCAACACCGTGAAGCAGCCAAAATGCAAAGGCCAAGAAACACGTCACGAATGAAAGAAATGGAGGAAAGCAAACGACTGGACACAGAGTTCAAAACCACATTTACAAGGTTACTCAAGAATCTTCCACAAACTGCCAACAAATTTATTGAGAACTCTGAGAAACGTAGTGAAACCTTCAAAGATCCTAATAAGAATGCCAAAAAAATGGAAAAGGACCAGTCAGAAATTAAGCCTGCACTGTCTGAAATAAAAATAATATTCAGAAATCCAACAGCAGATTAGAGGTCCCCAAGAATCAAATCAAAGATCTGAAATATGAGGAAACAAAAAACACCCTAACAGAAAAAACAAAAGAAAAGAGAGTCCAAAAATGTGAAGATAGTGTAAGGAGCCTGTGGGACAGCTTCAAGTGTACCAACATCAGAATTGTGGGGGTGCCAGAAGAAGAGAGAGAGCAAGATACTGAAAACCTATTTGAAGAAATAATGACTGAAAACTTTCCCTACCTGGTGAAAGAAATGGACTTATAAGTCCAAGAAGCGTACAAAACACCAAACAAAAAGAATCCAAAGAGGTCCACACCAAGACACATCATAATTAAAATGCCAATGGCAAAAGACAAGGAGAGAATCTTGAAAGCAGCAAGAGAAAAACAGTTACCTACAAGGGAGTACCCATACAACTGTCGGCTGATTTCTCAACAGAAACGATGCAGGCCAGACGGGAGAGGCAGGAAATATTCAAAGTGATGAATAGCAAGAACCTACAACCAAGAGTGCTCTATCCAGGAAAGCTATTGTTCAGAATTGAAGGTCAGATAAAGAGCTTCACTGATAAGAAAAAGCTAAAGGAGTTCATCACCACCAAACCAGGATTATATGAAATGCTGAAGGGTTTTCTTTAAGAAGAGGAAGAAGAAGAAAAAGGTAAAGATAAAAAGTATGAGCAACAAAGTGATAACAAATACATACCTATCAACAATTAAACCTAAAAATCAAAATAAATAAGAAATCTAATGAACAGAATAAAATGAATAAAATAGAATCAGAGTCATGGAGATGGGACAGACTGACGATTCTCAGAGGGAAGGGGACTGGTGAGGCAGGAAGAGATTAAAAAAAGATCATATATGCATTACCTATGGACACAGGAGCGGGGTGGGAACCAGGTGGAGGGGTACAATGCAAGTTAAAAAGAGGGACATCTGTAATAATCTCAATAATAAAGATTTAAAAAATAATAAATAAAAAGTGATGAATTTTACTGTATATAAGTTATATTTTTAAAAAGGTATCTAAAAGGAACTAAAGAAATGGGGACAAGGGTACTGCATACATGCCAACATAGGACCTATATGGCAATATTAATATCAGACAAGAGAGATTTCTTTTTAAATGCAATGCTAGCCCTGGCCAGTTTGGCTCAGTTGGTTACGTTTCCTCCCATGCATTGAAAGGTGGTAGTTCGATTCCTTATCAATGCTTTCACATCAATGTTTCTCTCTCTCAAAAACATAATACATACATACACACATACATACATACATAAAGTGATGCACCTGGTTGGTGTAGCTCAGCTGAGCATCGACCTATGAACCAGGAAATCACAGTCCATGATTCAGGGCACATGCCCAATTTGTGGGCTCGATCACCAGTAGGGGGCAAGCAGATGATCAATGATTTGCTCTCATCATTGATGTTTTTATCTCTCCTTCCCTTTCTTTGAAATCAATTTAAAAAAACAAAACTTAAAAAAACTATCATATTGCCCTAGCTGGCTTGGTTCAGTGGAGACGGCATTGGCCTGTGGACTGAAGGGTCATGGGTTTGATTCCGTTCAAGGGCACATGCTTGGGTTGTAGGTTCAATCCCCAGTAGGGGGCGTGCAGGAGGCAGCTAGTCAATGATTTTCATCATTGATGTTTCTCTCTCTCCCTCTCCCTTCCTCTTTGAAATCAATAAAAATAAATTTTAAAAAAATGCAATTGTTTTTAAAATGCAATTGCAATGAAACAAGAAAAAAGAAGTCAGTGCATGTCAATGCATGCAGCCGATACTAACAGTTGTTTCTCCGTTTGGCATTTAAAGCTGGTAGCATTTGCAGAACAGGAGCCAACTCTAACTGGGAAACAGAATGAGGTTCAAAAAACAGTTCTCCTCTTCTATGAGCACAGGAGGATTGTTGGGCTGAGAAATCCAGGTTAATTCCATCTGAACAGAATCCACCCAAAGCGTCTGGGAGCCTGCAGAGAATATTTTTGTAAAATACAACAGCTTTTGACTTTTGTTTTAGCCATTTTCCTCTTCTCCCTGTGACAATCAGTCTTATCGTTTAGCTTTACCACGGGGGTACGGGAAGAGAGAGAAGGAGAATGTTCTAACCCTTTTAGCTGTGGGTGCTTCTAAGCATCACTGTTCCAAGCAAATTGACAGGCAAGGAGATTCCCCCCAGAACCAACCGTATGTGCTGGGGCATGGAGAGGCCTGGCTCTGTCTCAGTGCAGTGTGTGACCTGAGCTAAGGACTTAACATCAGATGAGGTACAACCCTGCTCTCCTGAAGGAGGAGGGCAGGGCATCCTCCGAGGTGGTAAACGCTGCCTCTGGGCAGGAAGAGAAGGGACAGAGGAGACTAATATTTTTTAAAATATATTTTATTGATTTTTACAGAGAGGAAGGGAGAGGGATAGAGAATTAGAAACATCGATGAGAGAGAGACATCCATCAGCTGTCTTCTGCACACCCCCCACTGGGGATGTGCCCACAACCAAGGTACATGCCCTTGACCAGAATCGAACTTGGGGCCCTTCAGTCCGCAGACCAATGCCCTATCCACTGAGCCAAACCGGTTAGGGCAATACTAATATTTTTTTAATATATTTTATTGATTTTTTACAGAGAGGAAGAGAGAGAGATAGAAAGTCAGAAACATCGATGAGAGAGAGACATCGATCAGCCACCTCCTGCACACCCCACAGTGGAGATGTGCCCGCAAGCAAGGTACAAGCCCCCGACCAGAATCGAACCTAGGACCTTTCAGTCCGCAAGCCGACGCTCTATCCACTGAGCCAAACCGGTTAGGGCGATACTAATATTTTTAAGTGCCTGCTAAGGGCTAGGCAATGACCTGGGCGTTTTGTATATTTTCATCTTGATTGTTCCCTACAATCATTCCGTGAGGTTGACCAGTTCGCAGATTAATGGATGGAACACGAAGATTCACGGGCAGAAAGCCAGTCTCCGAGCCTCAGAGCTGGTTCAGTGACAAAGTCAGCTTCCTCTGAAGGCCTTTCACCGTGGAGATAACCTCAGCTGCTCAGCCAGCAGCCTGGGGACTCAGAGCCCGTTCCCTACCTCCCACACCTCACCGTCACATTCGTGCGTGGACACACCCGGGCTGTCACGCCTCTGCCCGGTGCCTGTCCACCCTCCGGACTGCTCCCACCTCGGCAGCATCTCTCCATGTCTCCCCCCGGCTCCTCCAGGAGCTACAGAACTGCTCCTCTGAGTTGGGTCCTTCCCTGGGCCCATCCCTTCTCTGCTCGGAACCCACCGAGGGCCTTCCTGCAGAACACTCGTGTTCAAGGACCTCCGGGACGGGCCACCAACCACCCCTCCAACCAGGGCAGTGCCACATCCACCTCTGACCCGCCTCCCTGCCGACACACACACACACACACACACACACACACACACACACACACACCAGTGAACTCAGATTCCCGCCAGAGCTGGGGGCCTCCACCCAGGCTGGGCTTTTGGCCCGGAAGGTCTCCATCCTACACTCGTCAACACTGTCTTCCTTCCTCAGGCAGCCCATGGCCCAACGGGACAGTCAGCAATAACTGTCACCCACTCTCTGAAACGCTTTCCAGTTTCCTCAAAGAGGCCTGGCTTCCTGCACGCCCCTGACCATGGCCTTCTTCTCTGCTCCAACACGTGGTCTCTGTTTCTGGCTGCCGTCTCTGTCCCCCTGCCTCGCCTGTGAGCCGCTTCTTGGGACTGCACCTGGTTATGTCTGTATTCCTCACACGCTGGGTGCCGAATTTTATAAATAATTTTTTTTTTAAATAGATAAAAGTTGGCCGAGACCGGTTTGGCTCAGTGGATAGAGCTTTGACTTGCGGACTGAAAGGTCCCGGGTTCGATTCTGGTTGGGGGCATGTACCTTGCTTGCGGGCACATCTCCACAGTGGGGCGTGCAGGAGGCGGCTGATCGATGTCTCTCTCTCATCGATGTTTTTGACTTTCTATCTCTCTCCCTTCCTCTCTGTATAAAATCAATAAAATATATTTTTAAAAATAAAAATAAAAATAGATAAAAGTTGAGTGAACACATTTGTTGATAAAAAATAAATAAATAAAAAGATCAATAAATGTTTCAGCAAACTGGCTCTAATTCAGCACCAGACAACCGCCAAGGCCAAACCCGAGTGGTCCTCTACACCGGTGGTTCTCAACCTGTGGGTCTCGACCCCTTTGGGGGTTGAACAACACTTTCACAGGAATCGCCTAAGACCATTGGAAAACACAGATACGATTCATTAACAGTTGCAAAATTACAGTTATGAAATAGCAACAAAAATAACTTTATGGTTGGGGGTCATCACAACATGAGGAACTGTATTAAAGGGTTGCAGCATTAGAAAGGTTGAGAACCACTGCTCTACACCAGTGGTCGGCAAACTCATTCGCCCACAGAGCCAACTGTCAACAGGACAACGATGGACATTTCTTTGGAGAGCCAAACTTTTTCAACTTACACTTCTTCTAACGCCACTTCTTCAACATAGACCCGCCCAGGCCAGGGTATTTTGTGGAAGAGCCACACTCAAGGGGCCCAAGAGCCGCCTGTGGCTGGCGAGCCTCAGTTTGCCGACCATGGCTCTATCCTGTATTTGCCTGATTGTAGGTGACGCCAGTGACTGCCTCCTAGGACAGGAGCACGCTTGCTTTGTCCTCCCGCTGGCTGGAAGAAGGACATCCTGGCTGGAGCCCCAGCAGCCATGCTGAACCACCAGGCACCGTGGTAGAGGAAGGCACGCTGCATGGTGACAGCAATGAGGCACAGGGGGTGGGTCCCTGACCCCATGCCCCCTGTGCACACACTACCTTCAGACGTCTGGAACACAGAACAGAAATAAGCCTCCTCCTTCTTCTTTTTTTTTAAAATATGTTTTATTGATTTTTTACAGAGAGGAAGGGAGAGGGATAGAGAGCCAGAAACATCGATGAGAGAGATACATCGATCAGCCGCCTCCTGCACGCCCCACACTGGGGATGCACCCGAAACCAGGATACATGCCCCTGACCGGAATCGAACCTGGGGCCTTCCGGTCTGCAGGCGGACGCTCTATCCACTGAGCCAAACCGGCCTTAAAGCCTCCTTCTTGAAGCCACTGCCACTTACATTTTTCTGTAGCTTGATACTGAACACAACCCTAATTTATAGACTGTTTCTAAGCCTCTCCGATGGAATCCATCTGGCACGAGCCCTGAATTCAGTCTTCCCAGCACAGTGTCATGCTTCTCACGCTCCTACTCAAAAACTGTCAGTGACTTCCACATGCCATCAAGATAAAAATCTGGATTCCTTAGCTTATCCGTCAAAGCGCCATAATCTGGCCCCGTGTTACAATGCTAACGTCAAAACTCTCCACACACACACACACACACACACACACACACACACAAACACAAACACACACACACACACACACACACAAACACACACACACACACACACACACACACAATAACCCTCAATTTCAGCCCAGTAGCTCCACACAATGTCCCTTACTCTCTGCTGGTTGGATTGAGTTACGGCCATTAAGATAATGGGGAGGTGAACATGTTACCTTATGTGGCCAAAGATACTTTGCAGATATGATTAAACTCAAGATCAGGAGGTGAGAAATTAGTCTGGATTAGCCAAGTAGGCCCAATATAATCACAAGGTCTTTATATAAGAGGGAGATGAAGGGGCAAGGGAGAGGAGAGAGGGGAAGAAAGAGAAAGGTGGGGAGGTGGAAAGGTGGGGGGAAGGGAGAGGAAGACAGGGAGATGGGATGTTGATCTTTCGAAGATGGGAAAGAGACCAGGAACCAAGAAGCATAGGCAGTTTCTAGAAGCCGATGGTAAGAGAACAGACTTCCCCACCCAGAGCCTCCAGAAGGAACATAATCTTGCTAACACCTCGCTTTTAGCCCAGGGAGAGCATTCCAGACTTCTGACCTGCAGAAGTGCAGGAGAATAAATCTGTGTTGTGCTTAAGCACAAGGTTTATGGTAATGTCTTACAGCAGCCACAGGAAACGCGAAGTAGTCTAAAACAGCTGTGGGGGATTCCAGTGGGGAGGGAGCCACACCCTCCAACGGGAGGTAAAGGTTCCTCAGACAATACTATTCTTAGAAGAACTTTCCAGAAAGGCTTGCTCTGCCACTGGCTTTACATGCAGCTATTCTGGCAGAATTTTCGGTTTCAACCAACTCACTCTGAGCATTACTGCACACCGGTGGATTCATTCATATTACCTCATTTAACCCTGACAACAATCCTAACCCTGGTGAATTCATTCATATGAACCCTTACAACAATCCTAGGACACAGATACTCCCATGCCCATTTGACGGGTTACATGACCAAG
The DNA here is from genome assembly GCA_004026805.1 of Lasiurus borealis. Taxonomy (NCBI): domain Eukaryota; kingdom Metazoa; phylum Chordata; class Mammalia; order Chiroptera; family Vespertilionidae; genus Lasiurus; species Lasiurus borealis. The sequence goes on along the minus strand of PVJN01058623.1, from coordinate 4,818 downwards.
GCTCAGCTAATAAATACTGAGCACTTAACTCTCCACCAGGCACTAAGTATTTCAGTTAAATTAGTGTGTTAAGTAACTTAATGCTTCCAACAATCCTATTCCCTATTTGAAGACAAGAAAACGGAGGCACGGAGCGTTGAGGCAACTTTTCAAAACCCTTGCAGGCGTTGACTGGCAGGGCCCAGACTAGAACCCAGGTCCTTCAGGTGCCAAGAGCAACGTGCTCTGGGTTGTAACTTCACCACCTCTCCTCACTGTCGCCATCATTCCCACTTGTTACCGACGACAACAGCGGAGGCCTCTGGGATGGAGCCCAGCCCTGCCTTTCCCTCGAGTCCCCTTCGGGGCCCTGCAGTGGTGGCTGTCTGCTGAGCCGCACGCACGGCAAGGTTCAAAGTCACCTCATGGCTGCAGCTCCAAGGGAAACTGGTACCTATACGTCCCTGGCCTGCTTACCAGCAACAGCGATGCCATGGTCCACTCCCAGCTTGGCACCTCAGCCCTCCTCTCCCCTGAGCCTCCCCGTCACTCCCACAGGCAGCGGGGTGCTCCTGAGCTCCCCTCAGCACGGGGAGTCCCAGGGGAGGGCTCTCCCCAAGGGGCACGTGCTGCAGACCAAGTCCAGGGAAGCACTAAGGGTCTCACCCACTTAGATACTCTTTTTTTTTTAATTTAAGTTCTTAATTGTTTAATGTATTATGTAAGTCTCCTTTTCCCCCCATTGACCTTTCCCTGGCTGCCCTAACCCCCAGCACATGCCCTCAGGCCACCCCTACCCCATCCCCCACCCTCACCCCCAACCCACAACCCCCACGTCCCCACCCGGCTGTGTCCATTGGCTGTGCTCATATGCATGCATACAAGTCCTTTGGTTGATCTCTGACACACACACACACACCACCTTCCCTCATAGGTCGGACAGTCTATTCCAGTGGTCGCCAACAGGTGGTCCATGAGGTCCGAGAGGCCGGGGACCCCTGACTCTATTCGATGCTTCTAGGGCTCTGGTTCTGTTTTTGCTCATCAGTTTCTGTGGTTCATCGACTGCTCTTAAACCCCACGCTCACCCTAGGGTGCTCTCCTGTCCTCTCCCGCTGCCACCCCGCCTCACAGCCGGCTCCTCGCACAGGCCGGCGTTTGCACCCACCACACCCGCTCTGGCCTCTCTGTCCTGAGGCCTGACCCCTTTCCCCCTCCCCAGCCCGGCCTCACCCTCTGCCTGCTCTTAGGCACCATTCAGAGCTGTTTCTGAGCAAACAGGGGGACTTCTTTCTAGAACTTGCACCAACTTTCTTATTCCTTCTCTGTCTTGCCAGGGGCCATCATCCGTCTCCTTTTCTTTAAAGCTTGGGCCTCCTTGCAATGACCTCTTTCTTGCTGACAGAGATGGAAGAGCTTCGGGCTCGACCCCCATCTGGGGCACCTCCAGCGGGTGAGCGCAGGCCCCAGCGGCTCCCGTGTGCCCGGCCGTGGACTCGGGAAGCAAAGAACCTTGCAGCCGGGCAAACTGGGGGCCAGGGGCCGGATTCTACGGGCACAAATCACCATAGAAACAAACAGAAACAGGGCGAGGAGCCTCCGCTTTCTCCGAGGGGGAGTGAGTCTAAGGCACAAGCCTCAGGGGCTGAGAGGGCACTGCCCAAACCATCAACCCCTCTTGGTATGTGGACAGGGTTTGATGATGCTGTCGCTTTGAAAGCAGGCAGGGGGTGGGGGGGGGTGTGTGTGCAAACGTGGCCTCCTCCTGGAAAACTCCAGTGAAACGCATGCGGTTTATCTGCCGCCTGCATGGATGCGTGGGGAGGCCCACCCTCCTGAGCTTGGAGAGAGGTGACTGCTCCGAGGAACGTCTGGCTTTTTCTGGAAAGACGGGTGAGGGAGCTCCCCCCTCCCCTAACCTGAGGGTTTACCTGGACCGGTTCTGAGTCAGTGGTTCTCAACCTTTCTAATGCGTGACCCTTGCATACAGTTCCTCATGTGATGGTGACCCCCACATAAAATTATTTTCATTGCTACTTCATAACTGTAATTTTGCAACTGTTATGAATTGTATCTGTGTTTTCCGATGGTCTTAGGCGACCCCTGTGAAAGTGCTGTTCGACCCCCCAAAAGGATCGCGACCCACAGGTTGAGAACCGCCGACCTGGACGGTTCTGAGGACTTGGCTCATCCCCGCAGCCCTGGGGCCACTCTCCCATTAAACAGATGGGGAGACTGAGGACGGTGGGGGGAGTGGGGCAACCTCGAAGGGACTAACCCAGGACACCTGGCAGGCCATCCCCAGGCCCCTGCCCCGGACCACAGCCCCCTCCCTCCCTGAGCTCGGTGCGTGCCTCCAGGCTGCCCGCCCGCCCGCACCTGGAAGGCGGCCGCGCACCGGGCGCAGGTGCGTCCTCGCGCCGTGCGGACGGCGATTAGGACCCGCGTGCAGGTGGCGGGCGGGCTCGGAGGTCCTGCCGGTGCAGCCACGTCCCGGAGAGACGTCCCCCAGGGCGAGTGTCCGTTTTTCTGCCCCCTTTCCCAGCGGTTCTCTCCGGGTTCCCAGCCAGCGACCGCACGGCGCCCTCCCTCTCGCTCCTCTCTCCACGGTGGAGGGAGGGAGGCGGGCGTTCCAATGCAGCCGGACACACAGCCCGGACCCGCCATCCATCCACTGGCCGGCCAGCCCGCTCCACAGGTCTCCCCGTCCCCAGGTCGGGCGCCCCCGGGGCGGGACACAGCGCCCCCACGGGGCCAGGCGAGGGGCCGCTGCGCCCGGAACGCGCCCGGCTCGCCCAGCCCGGGGGGTGGCCTGGCGGGTCCCCGGCGAGGGGTCTGCGCCGCGCGGCCCGGAGCGGCTAAGCGAGGGGCTCCGGGGCGCCTGGGGCTCGGGGTGCGCGGAGCCGCAGGGTCCCGGGGTGCAGGAGTGGCGCCCGCGGACGTCAGGGAGCCCCGGCTCTGCCCGCCCGTCCGTCAGTCGGCGGGTCCGTGTGTCCGCGCCCCGGGTCCGCGGGGTGGAACCGGGGAGGAGGAGCGCGCCCTGCTCACCTGCAGCCGCCGGCGCTGGAGAAGCAGCGGCAGGAGCGCGGCCGCCTGGGTCTTCCTCGCGGGGGGCGGGAGGCCCCTCGCCGGGTTCGGAGCCGCGCTGGCCTCGGGGACCGCTCGTGGGAGCCGCGCGAGGAGCCCGCGCCGCTGCCGCCGCCGCCGCCGCCTGGTCCGTGGGCGCCGCCTCCAAGTCCCATCCCCGAGCGCTCCGCACGCCCGCGCGCCGGCCGCCTGGAGGGCCCCGGGCCAGCGCGCGCGGGCGGGCGGGCGGGCGGGCGGGGTGAGGATGGGGGGGGGGACGGGGTGGAGGCGGCGCCGCGGCGGCGGAAGAAGGGGTGTCCTCCGTGGGGAGGGGGGAGGCGCGGAGAGGGAGCGGCCGGCGGGCGGCCCCACCCTGCGCACCGCCCCGGAGCCGGGCGCCCCGGCCGCGCGCGCCTTGCCTGCTGCTGCCGCCGGGCTCCTCCGCTCGCTCGGCCTGGGGTCCGAGCCGCAGGCGGGACCGGGGCTCCCCGGGTCCGAACCGCAGGCTCAGCTCCGGGGGGAGCTTGGGCGGCGGGGTGAGGGGCGTGCGAGGCAGGGGAGCATCTCCGGGGAGACGGGAGGGCCAGGTGCGGGGGTCCTGCGTCCTGAACTTGGGGGTCATGATGGACAAGACGCATCCATTGGCCCAAACCGGTGTGGCTCGGTGGATGGAGCGTGGGCCTGTGGACTGAAAGGTCCCGGGTTCGATTCCGGTCAAGGGCATGTATCCTGGTTGCAGACATATTCCCAGTGGGGGGGGCGTGCAGGAGGCGGCTGATGGATGTTTCTCTCTCATCCATGTTTCTAACTGTCTCCCTCTCCCTTCCTCCCTGTAAAAAAATCAATAAAATATATTATAAAAAAAAAAAGAGCCGAGACCGGTGTGGCTCAGTGGATAGAGCGTCGGCCTGTGGACTGAAAGGGTCCCGGGTTCGATTCCGGTCAAGGGCATGTATCCTGGTTGCGGGCACATCCCCAGTGGGGGGCGTGCAGGAGGCAGCTGATAGATGTCTCTCTCGTTGATGTTTGTAACTCTCTCTCCCTCTCCCTTCCTCCCTGCAAAAATCAATAAAATATATATTTTTTTAAACAGCCTAGGTGCCCGTCAGCAGATGAGTGGATCAGAAAACTGTGGTACATCTACACAATGGAATTCTATGCTGCCATTAAAAAGAAGGAATTCTCACCATTGGCAGCAACCTGGTTGGAACTGGAGAGCCTTATGCTGAGTGAAATAAGCCAGTCAGTAAAGGAGAAGCATCACATGATCTCACTCATTTGTGGATAATAAAGAACATTGTGAACTGATGAACAAAAGGATAGATACAGAGGCAGTAAAGCTTCAAACAGACTGTGAAATTACAGCAGGAAGGTTAAAGTTAGGTGAGGTAGATAAGAGATCAATCAAAGGACCTGTATGCATGCATATAAGCATAACCAATGAACATAGACACTGGGGGGGGGGAGGATTGGGTTATGCCTGGGAGGGAGGGGGGGCAATGGGGAGATATGTATAAAAATTAATAAAAATATTCATGCAATAAAAAAATTAAAAAGCAAAAAAAAAATCAATAATATATATATATATATATATATATATTTTTTTTTTTTTTTAAAGAGGCATCCATTGACCCATTGACAAAGACAAGGAAAAAGGTGGTGAGAATGGGGAGAACTCGTGGCCAGTGCCAGGCGCTGTCCTCGCAGTGCCTACAGCACCCCACCAGCGCCAAGTCCCCTGAGCAGAGCACCCACTAGCCAGGCAGGGCCCAG
>PVJN01058622.1:0-12101 GCA_004026805.1 Lasiurus borealis | reverse complement strand
TCACAGAGAGCAGTGACTCCAACCAATCTATTGAAGAAGAGGATCAGGAGGAGGACAAGCAGAACAACAAACAGCCTGAAGATCACCGGGAGCATGGTAAAGAGGACGGTACAGACACCTAAGACCAGCTGTACGGTAATATTTCCTGGGGCACATGGGGAAGTACTTTTGACTTATATTCCTGACCTTTCATGAGTAATTAAGGTTGGCCAGCTTTCTGGCCTCCTGTTTACATCCTTTTAGTGAGAACAATTACATCCACCTGGTGAGAACAATATTTGGTCTCCGACAGTCCTATTTGTTTATTTTCTCTTTAGCTTCCATTGACCTAGGAGCAATATCAGTGAAGAAGTTCTTTCAGCATATAACTGAGATTTTCCTGCCTGTGGACTCCTCTAGTATTTTTAAGGTTTCCCATCTTATGTTTAACTCCTGTATCCATTTGGAGTTTATTTTTTATCTATCGTATAAGTTGTTGGTCTAGTTTCATTTTTTTTGCATGTATCTGTCCAATTTTCCCAACACCATTTATTGAAGAGACGGTCCTGACTCCATTGTATGTTCATGCCTCCTTTGTCAAATATTAATTGAGCATAGTGATTTGAGTCGATATCTGGATTCTCTATCTATCCCATTGGTCTATGTTTGTTCTTGTGCCAGTACCAGCTTGTTTGGAAAACAGTGGCTTTGTAATATAGTTTGAAATTTGGTATTGAGATCCCCTCTACTTTATTCTTCCTTTTCAGGATTGCTGTTGGTATTCGGGGTCTTTTTTTGGTTTCAGATGAATTTTTGGAGAGTTCTTTCTAGGTCTGTGAAATATGCCATTGGTATGTTAATGGGGAATGCATTGAATCTATATATTAAGTAGTATGGACATTTTAATGATGTTGATTCTCCCAATCCATGAGCATGATATGTTCTTCCATTGTTTACGTCTTCCTCTAACTCTTTTCCAGTGTTGTGTAATTTTCCGTGTATAGGTCTTTTATCTTTTTAGTTAAGTTTATTCCTAGGTATCTTAATTTTTTGGGTGCGATGATAAATGGGATTGCTTTTTTAATCTTTCTTCCTGTAAGTTCACTATTGGTGTATAGAAATGCCACATATTTCTTGGCATTAATTTTGTATTCTACTACATTGCGAATTTATTTATTAACTCCGTAAGTTTTTTGGTGGCGTCTTATGAGTTTTTTATATACAATATCATGTCATATGCAAATAAGGATAACTTTACTTCTTCTTTTCCAATCTGGATTCCTTTTATTTCTTCTTTTCATCTAATTGCAACAGTGGATACTTCCAGTAGTATGTCAAACAGAAGTGGTGAGAGTGAGCATCCCTGTCTTGTTCCTGTTCTTAGGGGAAATGGTTTTAGTTTTTGCCCATTGAGTATGATGTTAGCTGTGGGTTTATCATATATACCTTTTATTATGTTGAAGTATGATCTTTCTATTCCCACTTTGTTGAGAGTTTTTATCAAGAAAGAGTATTTCAATACGTCAAATGCTTTTTCTGCATCAATTGATATGACTATGTGATTTTTATCTCTCAATTTGTTTATGTGATGTATCACGTTTATTGAGTTGAGGATATTATACCATCCTTGCATTCTGGGATAAATCTTACTTGGTCGTGGTGTATGATCTTTCTTATGTACTGCTGGATCCAATTTGCTAGAATTTTGTTGAGGATTTAGGCATCTATGTTCATGAGGGATATTGGCCTGTAATTCTCTTTCATTGTGTTACCTTTATCTGGTTTGGGTATTAGGCTAATGCTGACTTCATAGAAAGAGCTTGGAAGTATTCCTTACTCTTGAATTTTTTGGAATAGTCTGAGGAGGATAGGTTTTAATTCTTCCTTGAATGTTTGGTAAAACTCTTCTGTGAAGCTGTCTGGCCCAGGGCTTTTATTTGCTGGAAGCTTTTTAATGACTGTTTCAATTTCTTCCATAGTTATTGGCCTATTGAGATATTTAGATTCTTCCTGATTGAGTTTTGGAAGGTTATATTTTTCTAGGAAAATGTCCATTTTCTCCAGGTTGTCCAATTTGTTGGAATAGAGTTGTTCAGAGTATTTTTTAACATTCCTTTGTATTTCGGTGAGGTTTGTTGTTATTTCACCTTTTTCATTTCTAATTTTGTTTATTTGTGTCTTCACTCTTTGCTTCTTGATGAGCCTGGCTAGAGGTTTATCAACCTTATTTATCCTTCCAAAGAACAAACTCTTGATTTTGTTGATCTTTTGCATTGTTTCTTTGGTCTCTATGTCATTTATCTCCACTCTGATCTTTATTATTTCCTTCCTTCTGCTTACACTGGGCTTTTATTATTACCTTCTTTCTAATTCTGAGTTGTAGGGTTAGGTAGTTTATTACCATTGTTCCTTATTTTTTTGCAATAGACTTGTAGAGGTATGAACTTCCCTCTCAAGGTTGTTTTCATTGTGTTCCATAGATTTTTGGATTGCTATGTTTCTGTTGTCATTTGTTGCCATGATATTTTTTATTTCTTCCTTGATCTCTCTGGTTACCCAGTCATTGTTTAATAGTATGCTGTTTAGTCTCCATGTGTTTGATTTCTTTGGATTGTTTTTTATTGTAGTTGACTTCCAGTTTTATGCCACTGTGATCTGATAAGATGCTTGATATAATTTCTATCTTCTTGAATTTGAAGAAACTTTTCCTATGGCCCAACATATAGTCTATCTTTGAAAATGACCCATGTGAACTTGAGAAGAATGTATATTCTGTGGCTTTGGGATGAAATGTCCTGAAGATGTCAATTAATTCCTTCTGGTCTATTGAGTCACTTACTTATTTATATATTTTAAAAAATATATTTTATTGATTTTTTACTGAGTGGAAGGAAGAAGGATAGAGAGTTAGAAGTATCAATGAGAGAATGACATTGATCAGCTGCCTCCTGCACACCTCCTATTGAGGATGTGCTCACAACCAAAGTACATGACCTTGACCAGAATTGAACCTGGGACTCTTACATCCACAGACCGACACTCTATCCACTGAGTCAAACTGTCTAGGGCTGGTCATTTAAGATTGATGTTTCTTTGCTGTTTCTTTGTTTAGAGGATTGGTCCAATGATGATCATGGAGTATTAAAGTCTCTTACTATGATTGTATTGCTCTCAGTCTCTCCCTTGATAGCCTCCAGGAGCTTTCTATGCATTTGGGTGCTTCTGTATTGGGTGCATATATCTTTACCAGAGTTATTTCTTCTTGTTGGATTTTCCCCTTTAGTATTATAAAGTGGCCTTCCTTATATTTGTTATGTCCTTCATTTTGAGATCTAATTTGTCAGATATAAGTATTGCTACCCTAGCTTTTTTTTTCATTTCCATTTGCCTGAGAAACCTTTTTCCATCCCTTCACCTTCAGTCTGTTTGTGTCTTTTTTTCTGAGGTGGGTTTCTTGTAGACAGCAGATATGTGTGTTGTGTTTTCTTATCCAATCGGTTTCCCTGTGTCTTTTGATCCCTGGGGCATTTAATCCATTTAGATTTAAAGTTATTATTGTTAGGCACTTATTTGTTTCCATTATTATTCTTTAACCTTGTGTTCTTTCTTTGCTTCCTTTTTCTTTTATTTACAGCAGACACTTTAGCATTTCTTGCATTGCTGGTTTGGTGGTAATAAATGTCCTTAGTCCTTTTTTTGTCTGTGAAGATTCTGATTTCATCTTCAATTTTGATTGAAGATGGGTACTTGCTGGGTACAGTATTCTTGGATTCAGACCCTTCCTTTGCATGACTTTGTTTATTTCATTCCATTTCCTTCTGGCCTGATGAGTTTCTGTTGAGAAATCAGTTGCTAGTCTGATGGAAGTTCCTTTTTAGGTAACTTTCTGTCTCTCTCTGGCCGCTTTTCAGATTCTTACTCTGTAGTGGGTGTTTGCCAATCCTATCTAATAAAAGAGCAATATGCAAATTGACCACACCTCTGCTATACTCACCAGCCAATCAGGAGCAAGTATGCAAGTTAACCCAGCCAAGATGGCTGCAGTCACAGAGAGAGCAGGAGGGACTGTTGGGTTGCCCCAGTGTTAGAGGAAGCAAAGCTTTCCGCACACCCTGGCCAGCCCAGGCCTCTGCTTAAGGCAACAAAGTTTCAAAGGCTGCTGCCATGGAGGAGCAGAAGGCTTGGCTCTGTTCCAGGTTACAGAGTTTCAATTATAGAAGATTAGTAAATTCCAGACCCCAGGACCTCCTCTTGGGTTGCCAGGGGTTGTAGCCAGCTGCAAACCACCATAGGCCCCTTGCCCAGGCCACCCCACTCCCCAAAGGAACCCCCACCCTAATCTGGGATACACTTCAGGGCAAACCAGCTGGCCCCCACCCATTTACCAGGCCTCTATCATATCTAATAAAAGAGTAATATGCAGATTGACCATCACTCCAACACACAAGATGACTGCCCCCGTGTGGTCAAAAGATCTTGCCCCCATGTGGACACAAGATGGCCAGCAGGAGAGGGCAGTTGTCAGGGACAAGGCCCACAAGGCAGGACAGTTGGGGTGATCAGGCCTACAAGGGAGAGCAGTTAGGGGTGACCAGGTCAGCAGAGGCAGGCAGTTGTGGGGGACGCAGGACTGCAGGGGAGGGTAGTTAGGGACAAACAGGCTGTCAGGGGAGCAGTTAGGCATCAATAAGGCTGGCAGAGGAGTGCTTAGGGGGTGATCAAGTTGGCAGGCAGAAGCAGTTAGGGGTAATCAGTACAGCAGGCAGGTGAGCAGTGGGAACCAGAAGTCCTGGATTGTGACAGGGATGTTCAACTACCAGTTTAGGCCTGATCACAGATAGGATTGTGCCTAAACGGGCAGTTGGACATCCCTCAAAGGGTCCCAGTTGGAGAGGGAGCAGGCTGGGCAGAAAGACAACCCTTTTTCTCCCTTGCATGAATTTCATGCACCAGTCCTCCATTTTAATTATAAGGTACCTTGGCATAGATCTTTTGGGTTTCATTTTGCTTGGGCCTCTGTGAGCTTCTTGGATTTGTTTGGGTTTTTTCTTCCCTATATCAGGGAAATTTTCTGTCATTATTTCTTCAAACAGGTTTTCTATTCCTTTCTCAGTTTCCTTTCCTTCTGGTACCCTGATTATGCAGATGTTGTTTTGTTGCATGTTGTCCCAAAGTTCCCTTAGACTCTCCTCCTGCTTTTTATTTTTATTTTTTTCTAGAAACTGCTGTAGTGGGTATTTTTTCCTACGTTGTCTTCTAGCTCACTAATGCAGTCCTCTGCTTCTTCTAGCCTACTCTTGATGTTTTCTGTTGAGTTCTTTACAGTAGTAATGTCATTTTTCATTTCTTCTTGTTTCTTCTTCATTTCCTCTTGGTTTTTACTCAAATTGTCGAATTTGTCTTCCATTACTTTCAGCCACCTTATGATCATTTCTCTGAATTCTTTCTCTGGCATGTTTCTTGCCTCCATTTCATTTACTTGTTTTCTGGTGATGCCTGCTTTTCTTTTATATATGGGCTGTTTCTTTGTCTCCCCATGGTCTCTCTTCTCCGAGTGTCTGGTTATATAATTCTCTCTCTCTCTTCATTCCAGGCAATTTCTGTGGTGGAATGTAGAACTCCTCTGAATCTGCTTGTTTGTGCAAATTGGGGACCGGTATTCTGGGGTTTGCAGCTGCTTGGTAGCTACCACAGTTGTAGATTCTCAGGCTTCCAATAACATCCATCCTTCCCTTCAAGATGAAGTGGTTTCCACATCCAAGCTTGAGTCCTTGACACTATTCCAGAGGCTTGGATTCAGTAGCATTTGGGTTGGTTCTGGAAACTTGTATATCTTAGAGCTTTTTTTCTTGTTGATAAACTCATGTGTGCAGATTAGGTGGATCAACTCTCAGTGGATAGCTCTCTTGGAGCTTCTATATCAGTGGTTCTCAACCTGTGGGTCACGACACCTTTGGGGGTTGAACGACACTTTCACAGGGGTCTCCTAAGACCATTGGAAAACACAGGTATTTACATTATAATCCATAACAATAGCAAAATTACAGTTATGAAGTATGGTTGGGGGTCAACCACAACATGAGGAACTGTATTAAAGGGTCGTGGCATTAGAAAGGTTGAGAACCACTGTTCTATATATATACTGTAAGGATGTAGGTCATGAAGGCCTGAGCTGTTTCTTTCTCACGTTGGAGAAGCATGAGGGTGCTGATTGGCTCTTACAGTTGCAAAACCAGCATGGTGGCTGCATTCCCTTCCAGGACATTCTGAAGCCTCCCCAGGATGAGTAGGCAAAACTCAAGGTGCCATGGAGGCCAAGTGGCCTTGGAGAGGCACCTGACGCAGGCCCTGTGGGAGCTCCTGTCCCTCATTTTCTTGATGTCTTCTTTTCCCTCGTATCAAACCAATTTCTATGTGCTATCATTACATTTTCTTATGTACATCCTCTGCTCCCTTGGATCCTTTTGCCACACTCACTTGGCAGAATCCCAATGTTGGTGACTCCAGTTCCCTCCTTAACATGTCTTTGTTTTGTGTAGCTGAGAATGGCTGGAGGAAACCATTACCTTGCTGACTAGTCTTTTATTAAAGTCTCCTACAAACTTTAAATGGGTCCTTAATGCCACTTGATAATGAATGACATGCTATTTCCTTTGTCTGTTATTTTCTTTCTTTTCTAGAAGATTGTCTCATGCTTTTTCCTGTCTTGTCAAACCTTTTACACCTACTTCTCCATCCTCACTCTTGGTTCATGAATTGACTCTTCAATGAGAAGTGCGAATAGTTGCTCTGCAGATTTCCATGTATCTCTCCACAGGTCAGCTTCTATGTCCTCACATTCTGCCTTCCTCCTAACAGATCTGCGGCTCGTGAGTCACATGAAGCTCGCAAGCCATGGTTTGCCTCTGTGTTGACTAATGAGTTTGCCAACCACTTCCTTAAACTATGATGTAAACAGAAAACTATAGTAAACCACCATAGCATTAACAATACCTATGCTTTTGTCACCAGTACACATCATATTTATATCATGAAACAGTTCTCATAATGTGGTAATACATGCATTGCTATTTTGAAATTATAATAGTTATTAGGCCCACAGCTAGAGTTTATTATTTATAAGATTAGTAAAGAAGCATATACATTAGGACATCACAGGTTCTATTTCTAAAGTGATTTGAATTTTAATAAAATTAGTTTTTTTTGTACTCCAAAGTATTTTATGCATTAAAAAATTATTCTAAGAAGTGTCCATAGGTTTAATTATTAACGAGTTCATGGCACACACAAAAAAATTAAGAATCCCTTCTGTAAAAGGATTGCCCTTCTTCCTATCTAAAGCCTGTCCCTCTACTTGTGCACTAGATCCCACCTCCTCCCACCTACTGTGCAAAGTCTCCTCCTTTTTTAATATATAATTAAAATATATATATTTTAGATGATGGCAGAGGGATAGAGAGTTAAAAACATCGATGAGAGAGAAACATTGATCAGCTGTCTCTTGCATGCCCCCTACTGGGGATATGCCCACAACCAAGGTACATGCCCTTGACTGGAATCGAATCTGGGACCTTTCAGTCCACAGACCGACATTCTATCCACTGAGCCAAACCGGTTTCAGCAAGGTCTCCTCCTTTTGCTCCTCTAGATCTATATTCTACCTTTTCCTCCTTGCTCTCGTGCTGATCTCTATGGATAGCATCAACCAGGTTTCCTTGTTCTCTGACTTCCACTTGAACACAGACAAGGGGAGGCACCACCAGGACATAGAAAGGTGGCAGGAGGCAGAAACTGGGGTGTTCATCTACAATCGGTCCCCACTGACTGGGGTTAGCAGAAGCTCTATTCAACTTTGGTTTACAACCCTTTTCTAGCACCTAAGCTCCTTCTCTGGATTTAGATCACTGTCCCTGACTTTCCCTTTTGAGGGAATCTCCATCTTTGGTGAACACCCAGTGATTCACCATCCTTTGGGAGCTTCCCGTAAGTAAGCCTGTACCTCTGTAAAAGTCTCTTCAGTCTCTTTCTTTGACTGTGCCATCTACTTTCTACAACGACCTTCAGTACTACCCAGACTCAAGGAGAGTGCTGTACTATCTCTCCCTTCTCTAAATGTATTCCAAACCAGAAAGCCTTCTTTCAACTCAGTTCCCCTGAAGCTACTACTTCCTTGATAGGAAGCTTCAATATCTCCAATCCTATCCTCTAGATCCATCTTCAATAAACTCCAACTGGGTCTTTGCCCTCTACCCATTGAAATGGCTCATCCAAGTCACCAATGATCTTCATATTGCTAGATTCAGTGTTACTGGATTCAGTATTCATTTGTCAACCTACTGGCAGAATTTAGCACAGTTGATCATTTCCTCTAACTTGATACATTTTCCACTTGGCTTCTAGGATCACAAAGGATTTTCCTCCTAATTCAGTTTTCTCTGCTAATCTTCCTCTTCCAGGGTTTAGTTCATAGTCTTTTCCCCCCCAATCTACACTTATTCCACGTAGTTTAATAAGTAATACAACATTAATTTCCAGCATGCAGTTTACTAATTTAGCATGTTTATTTATTGGGATTTTTGTTCATTTGTTTCTTGGGTGTTTCCCAAGTGTCCAGAATAGTACCTAGCACATACATTTTTGTTAAATTTAATTGGATAATGACTTTAATCCTCATACATAAAGTAGCAACTATGACTTTTTCCTTCTAAAAAAGCAAAGACATAAAGCAACAAGAATAAAATATAAATGAGTATATACCTGAACTTCGAGGAATAGAGTGAAGATATAAAATGAACTCACTATGGTCATGCTGCTAAATTATTAAAACAAAGTAGGATGATGCCCTGGCTGATTTGACTCCATGGATAAAACATCGACCTGCAGACTGAAGGGTCCCAGGTTTGATTCTGGTCAAGGGCACATGCCTGGGTAGTGGGCTTGATCCCAGTGGGGTGTGTGCAAGAGGCAGCCAACCAGTGATTTTCTCTCATCATTGATGTTTCTATCTCTCTCTTCCTCTCCTTCCTCTTGAAATCAATAAAATAGTATTTAAAAAACCACACACACATACACACACAAAAAAAAGTAGGCTGAGGCATGAGGAAACAATTCTCTTCTTGCCTTAACTAGTCTGGGACTTTCCAGGCCTGTACCAGTTTGATGACCATCTGAATGACCTCAAGAAGAAACTGTACCATTGTCCAGGCCATTGGACATCTGAAGATTACCTGGAGAGAATTTTCATGAGTTTATTTGAGAATCACACTGACAACAATTGCCAGGAAGCAAAATCTCAATGAATTGAGAGAATACTGTAGAGGATGGCAGTTTTGCAGCTTATTTTATACATTAGAATCAAAGGAGGAGACATAAATGGGGGTACATAAAATCCATGGGTGGTAAATTAGGGAGTTGGGAGAAAGCAAAGCCAGGAAATCTCTGAGATTGGATAGAGACTAAAATGTAGAGACAAATACTTGTTCTACATTGATGGGTATAGGATAGATAACAATTAATATTTATAGCCCATGGAAATGGTGTGTGGGAGAACAAGATAACAATAGGGATTCTGAGATCTCTGCTCTGATATTGTAGGTGTAGCTTGGGGGGTGTGCAAAAAGGGATTACTCTGATATTCCAAAGGTATGTTATTTTAGATATAAAAAGACAATAGACAGTCCCATTTAAACAAGCATTGACTTTTGTCAAGGAAGCTACAGGCCTTGGATCTGATTACCTGCTTTGAATTGTTAGTTATGAATTTTTATGTTCAGACCATCTTAGGTGGTTGCTTTTGGATTCTCAGTTTGTAGGGCCAGTCATCCAGGCCTTCCCTGAGCTTGTTGTGTTTAGTATGTGGCCCATGTTTTGTCTAAAACAACTTGAACCAATCCTGATACTAAGAACTCAGGACTGATTCTTCTTAAGATTGTACTATCCTATCTAATAAAAGAGTAATATGCAAATTGACCATACCTCTGCTATACCCACAAGCCATGCCCACCAGCCAATCAGGAGCCAGTGTGCAAATTAACCCAACCAAGATGGCTATAGCCACAGAGAGAGCAGGAGGGAGGTTTGAGTTGCCCCGGCAATGGAAGAAGCCAAACTTTCCACACACCCTGGCCAGCCCAAGTCTCCACTTAAGGCCACAAAGTTTTAATTATAGAAGATAAATAGATTCCAACAGAAATGGCTGCTGCCACAGAGCAAGCAGAAGGCTCAGCTCTGCTCCAGGCTGCAAAGTTTCAATTACAGAAGATAAAGAAATCCCAGATACCAGGACCTCTGCTTGGGTTGCCAGGGGGAGAGGGGAGAGGGCTGGCCTGCAAACCACCACAGGCCCCTTGTCCAGCCCACCCCTTGCCACAAGGGAACTCCCACCCTGATCTGGGGCATCCTTCAGGGCATCCTTCATTGGCCCCCACCAATGCAGCAGGCCTCTATCCTATCTAATAAAAGAGTAATATGCAGATTGACCATCACTCCAACACACATGATGACTGCCCCTTTGTGGACACAAGATGGCCACCACAAGATGGCCAGCAGGAGAGGGCAGTTGGGAGGGACCAGACCTACAAGGGAGGACACTTGGGGGTGATCAAGCCTGCAAGGGAGAGCAATTAGGGGTGTCCAGGCCAGCAGAGGAGGGAAGTTAGGGGCCACCAGGCCTACAGGGAAGGGCAGTTTTGGGGGGACCCAGGCCTGAATGGGAGAGCAGTTGCAGAGGACCAGGCCTGCAGGTGAGGGCAGTTAGGGGTGACCAAGTCTGCAGGGGAGGGAAGTTAGGAGTAAAAATGGTTGGCAGGGGAGCAGTTAGGGGGTGATCATGCTGGCAGGCAGAGTGGTCAGGGGGTGATTAGGCTGGCAGGAGATTGGTTAGGGGGTGATCAGGCTGGCAGGCAGAATCAGTTAGGGGCAATCAGGAAGGCAGGCAGGTGATCAGTTGGGAGCCAGCAGTCCTGGATTGTAAGAAGGATGTCCAACTGCCCATGGACATCCCTCAAGGGGTCCCAGATTGGAGAGGGTGCAGGTTGGGCTGAAGGACACCCTGCCACCACCATGCACAAATTTCCTGCACTGGGCCTCTAGTATACTATAAGAACCAACCCTCAGCTTTCCTTTCTCCTTCAGTATACACCTAGGTTTTGCTTAGCTGTGTTTCTAGTTTACAAACTCTAAGATCCTTGACTAAATCTCTGTCATTTATATTCTAGGAAAGCCTCTTAGTTCTTTTTGAGTTCATTTGACAATTTGTAATGGTAATATTCATGCTAAATATAAAGATAAGAGATTGTAGTAATATGTATGAAAACAACTAAAATTTAACTTTTAATGCATTAACAACATTACAAAAATGAAACTACCAACAAAATTACACTGCAACATGTATGACAGATATGAAATCATATACCTAATAGACAAGTCAGTAAGAAAAAAAATGACACAGGTTTAAAGAAATTGGTGAAAGGCATAGAAAAATAATTCATAAAAGAAATAAAATTGGATAAAAATATATATGTGAATCAACCATCAATCACACTGCAAATTCAAACTAATATCATTGTAATAATCTGTTTTTTTAAAAAAAATCTTTATTGTTAAAGATATTACAGATGTCTCCTTTACCTCCCTCCTCCCCCATTGTCCCCTTCTATCCTGTATCTGCCTTCCACACCATGTTGTAATAACCTGATTATAATATTTTTTTTTAAATTAAATCTTTATTATTCAGATTATTACATCTGTTTCTCTTTTTTCCCCTCCATAGCACCCCTCCACCCAGCTCCCACCCTCCCTCTGCCCTTAGCTCCCTCCCATTGATCTCATCCATAGGTGTATGATTTTTGACCAGTCTCTCCCTGTACACCCTTCACCCCTTTCCCCCTAAGAATTAACAGTCCACTCCCTTTCTGTGCTCCCAATTCTATTATATTCACCAGTTTATTCTGTTGATCAAATTTTTAAGTCACTTAATTTTTAGATTCACTTGTTGATAGATATGTATTTGTTCATAATTTTTTGGCTTTTACCTCTTTCTTCTTCCTCTTCTAGAAGAGTACCCTTCAGCATTTCATATAACACTGGTTTGGAGTTGATGAACTCCTTTAGCTTTTTCTTAT
>PVJN01058621.1:0-12101 GCA_004026805.1 Lasiurus borealis | reverse complement strand
CTCCCTGCTTGCCTGATTGCCTACAACTGCCCTCCCCTGCAGATCTGGTCCCCCCAACTGTCCTCCACTGCAGGCCTGGTTTCCCCCTCAACTGCCCTCCCTTGCAGTCCTGGTTCTACCAACTGCCCTCCCCTGCAGTCCTGGTTCTACCAACTGCCCTCCCTGGCTGACCTGGTTCCCCCAATT
The DNA here is from genome assembly GCA_004026805.1 of Lasiurus borealis. Taxonomy (NCBI): domain Eukaryota; kingdom Metazoa; phylum Chordata; class Mammalia; order Chiroptera; family Vespertilionidae; genus Lasiurus; species Lasiurus borealis. The sequence continues at coordinate 11,915 of PVJN01058621.1, read as the reverse complement.
GCCCTCCTCAGCCAGCCCCGGCCCCCTAACTGCCCTCCCTGCTTGTCTGGTTCCCCCCCAACTGCACCCTTCCTTCCTCCTCCTGGTCTCCCTTTTCTTCTCCTTTGCTCCCTCCTCCTCCTCACCTTCCTCCCTCCAAGGTCTCCAGGAGTGTGATTCCACCTCCCCCTGGATGAGGGAGGACTCAGGATGGCAGCCAGACAAACCTCCGACCATCAGGGCCCTTCCCACTGGCCCTGCGGGTGCCATGGTTGCAGAGGTGGTGCCTTCACGGACTCTGTGTGGGGACAGCACCCCCTGGGCTCCCGGGAGGGGTAGGATGTGTGGTTCCCATGGCACCTCCGTTCCCACTGCTTCATGCTCAGGGGCAGGGGGATGTCCCACTCCTCCCCTGCAGAGGAGCCTTTCCTGAACTTGAGAGGGACCTCTCTCAGGGGTCCCAGGCTAGAGAGGGTGCAGGCTGGGCTGAGGGACACCCCTCCCCTGCACGAATTTCATGCACCGAGCATCTGGTAAACAGCGGTACCTCAAGATACGAGTGCCCTAACATACGAGATTTTTGAGATACGAGCCGTCGAGTGAGGGATTTTTGCTTTGAAATACGAGCAACGTTTGAGATACGAGTAATCGCGCGGAACGGCCGGGTGCACACGACCCACCAGTTTACCACGACTCGAGCGTCTCATAGTTTCCCACACCTCAAGGTGACGGAACGAAGTAAACTCGTATCTCGAGGTACCACTGTATATTTATAAAAACCACAGAGGCCTGGTGCACGATATCCGTGCACTGGAGGGCGGGTCCCTCAGCCCGGATTGTGAGAGGGGACCCTCCGGGCGCACAGCCTGGATCGGGAAGGGATGTGGGAGGTTGGCTGGGAAAAGGGGCTGGGAATATCCCCCCAAGAGCCTGGGCTCAGACCAGGGCCCCGGAGGCCCAGCTTTCTCGGCCTCGGAGGGAACCCCCGCCACCTGGCGAGTGCAGCAGCCCCTGAGCTGCCAGGGACCCCAGCGGGAACTGTCACTGAGCCCCCAGCAGTCCAGTGGCCTGTCAGTCCCAGGCGGAGGCCGGCCACCTGCTTCCCGCTGTGTCAGCTTCATTCATTTTGTAAAAAATGTGTCTTTATTGATTTCCCAGAGGAAAGGAGAGACAGAAACATCAATAATGATCAAGAACTGTTGATCGGCCGCCTTCTGCCCGCCCGCTGCTGGGGATCGAGCCCACAACCCGGGCATGTGCCCTGGGCCGGAATCAAACCTGGAGCCCTTCAGTCTGCAGGCCGGAGCTCCATCCACGGAGCCACACCAGCTAGAGCAGTGGTTCTCAACCTTCCTAAGGCCGCACCCTTGCATCCAGCTCCTCATGGGGTGGTGACCCCAACCATGAAATGTTGCTACTGTGATGCATCGTGATGTAAATATCTGCATTTTCCGAGGGTCTTAGGCGACCCCTGTGAAAGGGTCGTTCGACCCCCCAAAGGGGTTGTGACCTACAGGTTGAGAACCGCTGAGCTAGGGCTAGGCTTCATTCTTATTTAATTATATGTAACCAGCAGGTCAGAGGGACTGCCATCCACAAGATGGCTTGTGAGGTATAGTTCCCAGGACTCCCCCCCCCCCCCAACTACCGCCCCAAGCACCAGGGTGGCCAGGTCTCCTGGGAAGGAGGAAGGGGCAGGGGGAGGGGAGCAGGCTTAGTATCGGCTGGCTTGAATCACTTTATTCCAGTCGTCGGCCCAGTGGGGGGCCAGGCCCGGCGCCTAAGGAGTGGGGGACACTGTCCTGGCCAGTGTGTCATGAAGGCGCCTCCCCGGTGAGGCATTTACTGTCTCCGGAGCTGGCTTCCCTGGGAGGGGCAGGCTCCGCAGGGCCAGCGACGCCCTAAAGTGTCCCAGCGGCAGAATCACCGGAAATACAGTCTCGGGTGACACACGGCGTGGGTGTGGGCAGCGTGTTTGTGCTGTGGCCGCACACCCTTATGGCATGCACACCGCGGTGAGACGCCGGTCCCCGCTCCACTCCCGAGGGGAGGGCGGGCTGTGCCTGGGGCCTGGCTCTCAGCAGGGAAGCTGTCCGCACATCCCTGCGCGGGGTGGGGGTGGGGGGTACAGTTTTCATTGTTCGGGGCCCTGTGTCCCCCGGGGGAGGCCGGGTCCCAGGCTTGAAGCAAGCGGGTCCTGGGACAGCGTCTGCCTGGGTGCCTGTCCTTCTTCTGATCTGGAGGCCCTCAATGGTATTTGTTTCTGTCTTGTTTTTAATATATTTTATTGATTTTTTTACAGAGAGGCAGGGAGAGGGATAGAGAGCTAGAAACATCGATGAGAGACATCCATCAGCCGCCTCCTGCACGCCTCCCACTGGGGATGTGCCCGCCACCGAGGTCCATGCCCTTGATCAGAATCAAACCTGGGACCTTTCCCGCCCGCAGGCCGACGCTCTCTCTATCCACTGAGCCAAACCGGTTTCGGCAATGGTACTTGTTTGACAGGAAATATTCATTCTTTCATTTACCAAATCAGTTCTAAGGGCAACTCGTTTGCCAGAAACCGATATGGCTACCAGGTGTGACTCCGAGAGCGCAGACACCCGAGAGGAGGGCAGAGGCCACAAAAGGTGAATAAATGCAGGCTGTAAAAACCACTCACAGAGGGATGGCCACCGTCACCCACAATTACTCTGTGACTCTCATCTCCCCGGGAGCGGTTTCCGTAAACACAGCAAGCAGGGGCCGGGTGAATGGTGCCTCCGCCATCCTCTGTCCTTCTGGAAATTTCATTAGATGGAGGCCGGGACACTGGCTTCCTTGTCTCTTGCCTTTTTTCATTTCATTTTGTTTTTGTTCATTGACTTTAGACGGGGAGGAAGGGAGGGAAGGAGGGAGGGAGGCGGGCAGGGGGGTGGGGGGAGAGACATTCACCTGAGAGATATCCATCCTGATGGTTGACCCCAGGTCAACTCCAATCAGCTCAGCTGGGGCTTGTCTCCTGCCTTTTCAGGTCCTTTCATTTCCAAACAGGGTTGTTTGCCCCTTTTCCCTTTTTCTATTCGAGCCAAGTGCGCTACCCAGCCAGCGCTGGACACACGCTTTTATTGGTTCCTTTAATTTAATTGTGTGTTTGTTGTTGTTGCGTTTAATTTCAGAGAGGAAGAGAGAGAGAGAGAGAGAGAGAGAGAGAGAGAGAGAGAGAGAGAGAGAGAGAGAGAATCAGGGGTTGGCTGCCTCCTTCCCATGCCCTCCTCCTCGGGATGGAGGTACCCTGCCTGGGAGTCCAGCCGTGACCTCCCGGCTCCCGGGTCAGCACTCAACCCGGAGCCGCATCCCTGCTTCGTCCCTAATGGCCTGTGTCCGAGTCCCCGGGGCAGGGCGGGTCCGCGCCGCCTGCCCGGGGTTCGTCAGGGACACCTCACCTGCCCCGCGCCCTGCGCTCAGGAGCGGGAGGAGGACGGGAGCGGGCGGCGGCCTCCCGGGAGCGCTTCTGCGCCCCGACGCCCGGGGGGACGTGAGCGCCGGAGCGCGGGCCCCGGGACGGCAGCGGCCGCGCTCAGAGCGCCACTGCCCCGCGGAGGTAACTGAGCCCGAGCGCCTGCAGGCGGGGGGGAGCCGCCGCCCCGGGCTGGGCAGCCGGGACGCACCCGCCGCAGGCCCCGCCCAAACCACGCCCCCAGCCCCGCCCCTCAGGCCCCGCCCCCACCCCCTAACTGGCCGCGGCGGCGCGGAGCGGCGGCAGGTGGAGCGCAGCCCGGCCGTGCTCCGTGCTCCCCGCTCCCCGCCGCCCGCTCCCCGCCGCCCGCTCCCCGCCGCCCGCTCCGTGCGCGCCCCGCCCACCATGGGCAACAGCGCGGGTCGCAGCGACTTCGAGTGGGTCTACACCGACCAGCCGCACACGCAGCGCCGGAAGGAGATGCTCGGTGAGCGCCGCCCGAGGCCCCCGCGCATCCCTGCCGCTGCCCCTGCCCCTGCCCCTGCCCCTGCCCCGGGGAGCGGCTCCTCTCGGCGGCGTCCCCGGCCCGCGCCCCCTCGCTCCCCCCGCCCTCTCTCTCTGGCTGCGTGTGGGGCCGGGACCGGGGACCGGGGACCGGGCGCCGCGGGGCGCGTCTCAGCGGGGGGAGCGGGCGCACCGGGCGCGGCCGCGGGCGCACACCTGGGCTCCGGGCGCGGGGCGCGGGGCGGCGGCCGCCCAGGTGCGGGCCGTTGGGAGCAGCTGCGGGGAAGCTCCCGCTCCCGCCCCGGCCGCCGGGAGGGCGCCACGCCCACCCCGAACCGGGGCGGACAGAAGGGGACCCGGCGGGCGCGGAGGCGGAACCGGAGATTCGGCTGCTGGAAACCCAGAGGCTGGACCGGGACCCGCGCCCCCGGCCACCCCACTGCCCCGCACCTCGTGGCTGAGCGCGCTGCCGCCCCTCTCGGGCCTCGGTCCCCCCCATCCCCGCCCCCGGCTCATGGCACCCACAGGCTCATGGCACCCCCTGGTCATGGCACCCACAGGCTCATGGCACCCACAGGCTCATGGCACCCACAGGCTCATGGCACCCCCGGGTCATGGCACCCACAGGCTCGCCCCGCGGGCTCGCACCCTGGCGGGCGCCGTCCGGGACCCGGCGCGCGGGGTTAGGGGCCGCACCTCCTCCCCGCGGCGTTTCTGGGACCGAACGCAGCGCCGGGCGGGCGGGGGGCATGGCCGCCTCCGCCCCGTTGGCACCCGGTTGGCACCCGGTTGGCAGCGCCTGGCGGCGGGCTGGCTGGGAAGCAGCCGCCTTCGCCGCGGGTTTCGTGCGCGTTTACTGAGCAACCGGTTTTCGTCTTTCCGTCCTCTGGCTCGTCCGCGGGGAGCGCGCTGGCAGCCGCAGGCCTCGAACCCGGGCCTTCCCTGTGGCCACGCGTTTGTTTCATCCTCTGCGGCCCGGCCTGGGCGCTCCCCGCGCGGCTGTTTCCTTCGTGCGGCGGCGGGAGGGATCCGCTTTCTGTCTTCAGCGCTTGTCCTTCGGGGTCCCCCACCCCGAGACTATGGAGATAGGCACCCTCTCACTTTAAAAAAAAAATATATTTTTAATGGGTTTCAGAGAGGAAGGGAGAGAGATGGAAACATCAAGAATGAGAGGGAATCATGGATTATCTGCCTCTGGCACATCGGACCGGGACTGATCCTGTGCAACCCAGGCACATGCCCTTGACCGGAATTGAACCTGGGACCCTTGGGTCCGCAGGCTGATGCTTTATCCACTGAACCATACCGGCCAGGGCCACCCTATCCCTTTTTGCCATTGTGACCGGTGTTTGCAGGGAGAGGGAGGAGAGGAGGGAGAGCCGGAGAGAAACGGGGATGTGTCGCTCCACTTACGGATGCCTTCCTCGGCGGATCCGTGTGTGTGCCCTGCCCAGGGATGGACCCAGCAGCCTGGGCCTACAGGGACGGCGCTCTAACCATTGAGCTTCCCGCCCGGGGCGAACACTTCCTACTACGTGACACCTTCCGGACCCTGGGCATGTGGAGTGGTTCGCGGGTGACTGCCCTGCTCCGGCGGGAGGACCCCGGGGCTGCAGACCCCGGGCGGCTGGGTGACCGGGTGCGTTTCTCCGGCGGCGAGGTGAGCCACATGTTGGTGGTCTCAGCGGTGGCGGCACGGTCCCTGGGCCGGAGGGCGTCCTGGGCGTGTCCGCGAGGGCCTGGCGATCCCCCGAGAGCAGGGGCGGCTGCTGCCCCTCAGGAGGTCCGAGGCCAGGCTGCGTTCCTGTCCCTCCTGCCCCCCCGGTTTTTCCCGCTTCCCCCCACCTTCCCTCACAAGACTCACTGGGCACCGGGCCCCAGTGGAGGAGAAGGCTGCGGGTGGACGGAGGGTGATGTCTGTAAGGCAGCGCCTTCATCCTCGCCTGGCGGAGGGGTGTGAGGGGGAAGGAGAGTCTGGATGGCGGGGCTCCTGTGGTCCCCGGCTCACGGAGCGGGAACCTCTGACGAGAGGAGCCACGGGCCCTGGCCCCATCCGGAGCATCGCCGGACAGGTGGCCGGGGAGGCCGGGGACCTGGAGCGGGAGGCCTCCTGGCCGGGCCCGGGACCACGCACGCTCTCGGGGGCTGATTCTCCAGGATTCATCCGTGGTCATTTCCACTCCCGCAGGGGGCGGTGGGGTCCCCCCTTTGCATCTGGTTTGAAGCCAAGGAATCGGGACTGTGTTATTCTCCCTCCCGCCCTCCTGGCACTGGCTGTGCCTCTGCCTGGATGTCCTCCTCTGCTCTGCCCCGCGGGCTCTTGCTCCGTTCCACCTCCTACAGGAAGCCCCCCTGGCTTCCCTCATGGCCCCAGGCTGGTGAGGGAGCGGAAGCCTCGGGTCCTGGCCTCTTTGGGGCAGCCGGCAGGGGTCTAGGGCGGTAGCTGGGCAGTGATCCCCTGGCGAGGACTCGCCACGCACTCACTGAGCCATGTGACCTCAGGCAGCCAGCACACAGTGCGGAGCTTGAGGCTGGCCGGCGTGAGAGGGGATGCGTGGGGATGCTTTCCCGCAGGCGTGTTGTGCAGGTGAAGTGCAGGGGCTGCGGTTACCTTCGCGACAGCTGTTGCCGCTTGTGGTCGGGCCCACGTGTTCCCCCGAGGACCGGGACCACCTGGGCCCTTTCCAGCCGGAGAGAGGGCTTCTGGGTAACGGCCGGCCAGCATCTCTTTACGGAGGAGCAGCAGCGGGAGGTTCAGGGAGGGGAAGCGACCTGCCGACGGCTCGGAGGTCACTGAGGCCAGGCTGGTTGGTGTGCAGGCCACCTCCTCCCCGGGACGTGCTGCGGCCCTACCCAGGCAGCTGCCGTGCCCCACCCAGGTGTCTGCTGTGCCCAGGCCAAGCTGCCAGCGCAAATGGGTGCCCCATAAAGATGGTAATCTCGGAGTCAGGACCCAGAAAGTCCTGGCACAGGGCTGCCGAGCGCTCTTCCGGCAGAACCAAAGTCCACGGCCGCTCCCGCCTGCCTGCCTGCCTGCCTGCCCGCCTGCCCGGGTGGGGGCCTGCTCCAAGGGCACGGTGTCCTAGCCAAAGGGGATCCCCGGCAGCCCCTCGGAGCCCCGTGGCCCCGGCAGGGCTGAGGCTTCCTGTACTGGGAGGGCAGAGCCGAGCCAGCGGGAGTCTGTCTGGCTGAGATCACAGCCCAGGCCAGGTGTGGCCGGGGATAAAAGGCAGGCAGGCTTTGGGTCTGTCTTTTCAGAAACAAATAGCTTTGTGATTTTGTTTTCGTTCTTGACTTACAAAAATAGGGCACAGGAATAGTGAAGAGAAGTTCAAATAATCAAAGGAAAACAAGGAAGTAGGGCTGTTGGCACCGGCCGGGTTATTTGCTCAGGGAAGAACTTGGCTGGGGATGTCTCCGCAGCAACGCCGGGAGATCCAGGCCAGACTGGCTGAGCCGCCCGCTCCCCGCTCTCCGGGGAGGTGCGGACGGTTCTCATCCTGTTGTGGAGCGAACTGAACGACCACTGGAGTCCGGACCAAATTAAAATCCAGGGAGCCTATCTTAGCCGCCCGGCGACTGCTCCCTTTCCCCAGGCAGGGAGGCCAGAGAGCAGCCGAGACCCTTGGTGCAGGACCACTTTTAAGCATATTTACCACATCCTGTTTTTGCCAAGCAAACAACCCAAGACAAAACAGTTTTTTCCAAGCAACGTCAGGGTCCTGCCATTGATGACCATGTTATTCACAGGGTCGTCCTGTTCCTCAGAAAGCTGACAGTGTCTATGGAAGAAGGCCTACGTGCCGGGAAGGGGCCACGAGACCGTATCTCAAGGCCTGGCCTGGTGTCAGCACTGACAACACTATTGGGGGCATAGTCCACGGCCTCCCTGGAATGGGAATAGTACTAGGAGGAAGCATGCTCAAAAATTCCCACTCTCACACACCCAACCACAGAGGTGGTCAGGGTAAGATGGAGAGAGGGCTTATGGGTAACCGACAGCCAGCGTCTCTTCACAGAAGAGGCAGCAGCATGAGGTTCAGAGAGGGGAAGCCACCCTTGGAGCAGGTCCCCACCCAGGTTGGTCACCCAGGGCCATTCTCTCGTGCCCCTGCCCCTGCTGCAGTCAGCACACAGACCCTGCCCCCTCTTCCAGGCAGGCTGCAGGCGATGCCTCGTCTGTGCCCGCCCAGCCCGGAGATTCCACGAGGAGAGGGGGATACTCCTTCCCCTCCGGCTCGGAGTAGCACGCCCGCCCCTGGAGCTAGCTAATCTCTGGCCCGAGCTGTGGGCCCTGTGATTGGTCAGGGAGCTGTGATGGGCATGGGGAGGGCAGAGAGAAGCAGCTGGGTCCCCGGAGAGGAAGGGTGAGGAGGCGGGAAGGGGTGCAGGGGGTCTGGCCCAGAGCGGCACGGAGAAGAGACGATCCTCACGGGTTCCTCCTGGCCCCTGGCTGACCTGGCTCTGTCCTCCGCTCAGAGGCTCCGCGGGCCTCCCTGCTGGACTCCCCACCTCTGCCAGGGCGCGTGCGGCACGCCCCGGCCCCGCCCCGCCCCGGCTTGCTTTTTGCTCTCTAGCCACCTTGTGGAATGCACCCTGCCTTCTGCCCATTTCCTACTTCCTGGCTTTTGCAGATTCTGTTCTCTCTGCCTGAGGGATTCTTTCCCTCCACCGAACTCCTATGCATCCTTCAGGTCTCAGCCTAAATGTCCCTTTTCTCCAGAACACTCCCTAACAACACACACACACACACACACACACACACACACACACACTCACTCACACACACTGCGTGCTGGTGAACATTAAGTGACTGAGTCTCTGGAGGGAGCAAGAGCCCCGTCTGTAAATATTTCTACTGTGACCGATATCAAGTGATCCACATGCGTCATCACGGATCACGGAGTTGGGAAGGGAGGAGCCTCTGGCCACCCCACGACCTGCCTCCCCCCGGGCTCCTCCTGCTGCTGCTGCTCCCACAGGCCCCGGCGCTTTTATCTGGCGGCCTTTGCCCTGTCTTCCTCCTGCCTGGGTCTGTGGGGTGATTGCTTCCACGCTCTGACTCCCCCAATCGCCGGGAGCTCCCCCGAGGGCAGGGCCAGGCCCCCTCCACCTGCATGGCCGGCGGCCGCCCTGGCTGCCCAGGGTCCGAGTGAGCCCCCGGGACAGCAGGCACGTTCTTGGCTCCAGCCCAGCGCTTGGAGGGGCTTGCGGTGCGAGGGGTCCTCCTGGCAGCTGGTGGTTGGGAGGCACCCCGCTCTTAAAAAATACCTGTTTTTATTGATTTCAGAGAGAAAGGGAGAGGGAGAGAGAGAAACATCGACAATGAGAGAGTCATTGATCGGCTGCCTCCTGCATGCCTCCTGCATGCCCCCCGACTGGGGATTGGGCCCTCAACCCGGGTATGTGCCCCTGACTGGAATCGAACCCGGGACCCTTCAGTCCGCAGGCCGAAGCTCTATCCACTGAGCCACACCGGTGAGGACAGCGCCCATTTTAAGGGGCATTTCTCAGCTGCTTAGTGAAGCTGAGCCGCTGTTGCTGCTTTCCCGGCTCTTGTGCATGTCCTGTCACGCCCTGGGCTCCCTTTCCATCAGGGTTGTCCTTTTTCTTGATTTCTGAATGTGTCTTTTTTTTAACATATATTTTTATTGATTTCAGAGAGGAAGGGAGAGAGAGAAACATCAGTGAGGAGAGGGAAGCATTGATTGGTTGCCTCCTGCAGATTGGACTGAGCCCTCGACCCAGGCATGTGCCCCTGACCAGATTGAACCTGGGACCCTTGAGTCCCCAGCTGGTGCTCCATCCACTGAGCCACACTGGCTGGGGCCTGCGTGAGGTTTTTCACTCTGTCTTATGGAGGCCCCGTGCTGGCCCCGGTGACAGCTACCCCCTGGCTGGCCCCTGGTCCTCTCGCTGGAGAATGGCCTCTGCCCTCTTTCCCGCCTCGGACCTCGGCACATTCAGGCCCAGCTGGGCCCGGGAGCTGGGTGCTGGCCCCCGTTACCCGGCGAGTGAGTTAGAGGGGGACCGAGCCACTGTCTGTCCTCGGTCCCTGACACAGGACTCCTGGCAGGTGCCACATCCGTGCCCCTTCCAGCCTCCATGTAGAAGGGTGTGTCCCTCTACCTTCCTTGATTTGCACCAGCTTTGTGAGGTGTGATTTGCATACTGTAGCATTTACTCATTTAAAGGCACAGTCCCCTGGGTCTTAGTCATTCAACTTGGAGCATCGCTGTTCCTGAAGAAGATGCCTTCTGCCTGCTGGCGGCCACTCCACTGCCACACCCCCTGTTCTCAAACCCAACCCCCTTTTCTCAGGCCTCACCGGCTTTATTTTCCCCATTGGTGTTTAGAGAGAGAGGAGGGAGGAGAGAGATAAACAGCGGTGGTCTGCCTCCCCTGCTCTCCGTGGCCGGGCTGGGGTGGAGCCTGCGTGTGAGGTTCGTGCCGTTGGCCTGGAATTGAGCCCACGACCACCTCTGGCTGGGCTGACACCGAGCAAACCAGCCAGGGCTCCAAATCCTTTTAAAATTAAAAAAAAATTATTGACTTAGAGAATGAGAAAGAGAGAGAGAGAGAGAGAGCCAGTGCCCCGTGCACACATGAGACACAGATCCATTGCTCCGTCCACCCGTGCAGTCATTGGTTCATCCCTGCACGCCGCCCACCTGGGACGAAACCCGTAACCCTGGCACATAGGGGTGATGCTCTAACCACTGAGAACACCAGCCAGAGCCAAATTCCTTAAAAAAAAATTCACTTTTTTTGCCGACACCGGTTTGGCTCAGTGGATAGAGTGTTGGCCTGCGGACTGAAAGGTCCCAGGTTTGATTCCGGTCGGGGGCATGTACCTTGCTTGCGGGCACAACTCCATTGTGGGGTGTGCAGGAGGCAGCTGATCGATGTCTCTCTCTCATCGATGTTTCTGACTTTCTATCCCTCTCCCTTCCTCTCTGAAAAATCAATAAAATATATTTTAAAAAATATTCACTTTTTATTGAATTTTAGAGAGAGAGAGGGAGAGAAACATGGATGAGAGAGAAACATCAGCATCGATCGATCGCCTGCCTCCTGCACGCCCCGCAGGGGTTCGCGCCTGAGACCTGGGCCTGTGCCCTGACGGGACCCGGCACCGCGGGCACATAGATACTCAGCCACGGCCACACCTGTGGGGCCGGATCCACATTCTTCTGTTGGCGGTGAGCTGGCACGTCCCGGGGCTTTGTGTGCGTGTCTCCTCCTCTTGGCGCGTCTCTCCGGGGCACCCTGCCCGGGCCCTGGCACCCCACCCCGCTCAGCCTGGGAACCCCTCGCATCTCTGCGATCTGGGGCCGCTGCCACGGGCCCTGCAGCAAATATTTGCCAACGCCGCGCGGGAGCAGGTTTAACCGGAGGCGGCGGGCCAGGAGCGCACAGGGGCGGCCGGGCTTTGGGCCACTTTCCACCTCTTCCCTGCCCAGCGGGTCCGGGCTCCCGGCGGGAGGCTGGGCTGGGCGCGGGCACACCAGGCGCCAGGCCCGCGGCGGGAAGCGGGCGGGTGTGGGGATTGGGGCTCGGGCGCCCTGGGCAGGAGGGCGGCGGAGGCCCGGCTACTGGCTGTGGTTGTGGCTGCGGCTGCAGGCGGCTGGGGAGGAGCAGCGGCCTGGTGCGGGCGGAGGGTCAGGCGGGCGCTCAGAGGCAGGTGCAGCAGAGGCTGACTCTGCGAGGGAACATTCTGGAACCAGGCAGCCTGGTGTTTGGCAGCCCTGGGGGTGGAGCTGTCCTAGCCAGTGTGGGGCCTGGTGTGTGGCAGGTGCAGGGAGAGGGGGGAGGAGCCCGTGCTCCTGGGAGCCCCGCTGGAGACGAGGTGTGAGTGTGTGTGTGTGTGTTTGGATGTGTGAGTGTATGTCTGGGTGAGTGTGTGTCTGGGTGAATGTGTGAGTGTGTGTGTGTGTGTGTGTGTGTGTTGGGGTGAGTGTGAGTATTGGGGGGGTGAGTGTGTGTGTTG
>PVJN01058620.1:0-12099 GCA_004026805.1 Lasiurus borealis | reverse complement strand
GTTGAGAAATCAGCTGAGAGTCGTATGGGTGCTCCCTTGTAGGTAATAAACTGTTTTTCTCTTGCTGCTTTTAATATTCTCTCTTTGTCTTTTGCTCTTGGTATTTTAATTATGATGTGTCTTGGTGTGGTCCTCTTTGGATTCCTTTTATGTGGGGTTCTGTGTGCTTCCTGGACTTGTAAGTCTATTTCTTTTACCAATGTGGGAAGTTTTCAGTCATTATTTCTTTAAATAGGTTTTCAGTATCTTGTTCTCTCTCTTCCTCTGGCACCCCCACAATTCTGATGTTGGTACGCTTGAAGCTGTCCCAGAGTCTCCTTACATTATATTCACATTTTTGGATTCTTTCCTCTTCTTGCTTTTCCAGTTGAGTGTTTTCTGTTTCTTTATATTTCAAATTTTTGACTTGATTCTTGCCTTTCTCTAGTCTGCTGTTAGGACTCTGTGTATTTTTTATTTCAGTCATTGTCTCTAGTTGGTCCTTTTTCATCTCCTCTTGGGACTTGCTAGATTTATGCATCATCTCTAGCATCTCTAGTAGGCTTTTTTGCATCTCCTCTTGGTTCTCACTAAATTTCTCCATCTTTTCTAGCATATTCTTGCAAAACCTTATAAGCGTGGTTTTGAACTCTATATCCAGTCGTTTTTTTCCCTCCATTTCTTTTGCTTGTGATCCCTTCCCTTGTCTTGGCATTTTCACTATATCGGGGAAACTTCTGTACTTGCAAAATCACAGAAGCCTCTGTGGAGCTTAGGATGGGTGGAGTCTCAGGGCTTAAGGGACCACCTTGCCTTCCAGTCGGCCCCGCCCTCCACGGCCCCAGAGTCTCACGTGACTGGGTAATCGCTGGAGCGGTCCTTGTGTGCACGCGCGCCCACAGTGCCTCTAGACCGCTGCCTTTCCAGCTCCCCTGCGCCCCAGATCCACACGAGTCTAGATCTCTAGGGTTTCGCCCGAAACAGGGGCCCAGTGGACTCAGAAGTGGCACAGTTGGGAGGGTCTGTCTCCTGCCCAGTCGCAAAAGCCAGCAGCACAATCAGCAATCTGTCCTCCGTGCGGTGGCACCGTGTGTGTGCTCGACCGTGACCAGACTGCCTATCTTTTGCGACTCCCCTAAATTTCCGTGCACTTCTCCCTTTTCACAGTCCAAACTTCCCCCGTATGAGTTTCGGCTGGATCTGGGGTTTAGTGTCGTAGGATAAGGGGTTCAATGCCGTTGGGAGTCTCTGTTTCCCTCCCGCCAGAGAAAGCCAGCCAGGTACTCGGGCACCCGCTCTCTCAGTGCGCGCGTCTCTGTACCTCAGCTTTTTGAAGCTCCTTTGGGTTTCTGTGAGCCCCTCTCTTTCCTTCTAGTTGTAGAATTTCCACTCAGCCAGCTTTCCTGTGGTTCTGGATGATGTCTGTTCTGTCTTTTAGTTGTAGTTTTGAAATTGTTGTGCAAGGCAGCAGTGTAGGTGTTTACCTATGCTGCCATCTTGGCTGTCTCTCTCAGATCTTTGCTTCTGATTGCAAAGCCCAATACATAGGATCACCCAGTTGGGGAAACCCTAGGAGACTGCAGGGGAAAGTTCTTTTTCTGGATCCTGGGGATCAGACCTTGGAATAACCATCAGAGAATCAGGTCTGGGGCAACCCTCTCCCACAAAGAGGGAAAGCAGGATGTAAGCACAGGCTAGAGAGGACCTATAATCTCGGAGGTCAATCCAGAAACACTGCCACCCAAGGGATGAATCACAAATTGACGCTTGTGTAATCACAAATAAAAGAATAAAGAGAGTAAGACACACTGCCTGCTTAAAAATCAAGACTGGCTTACAAAACTAAGACTCAGTGGAATGCAGGAAATGAAATACTGTCTTGACTGGGAAACAGGCATGCCAAACAGAACAATAGAGGAAGTGAATGACCTTCACTACTGCATATTCTATTTTTAATTTTTATTTTTTTCATCTTTTACTTAAACTATTTTTTTCCTTTTTATCTCACTTGATTTTACCTTTTTAATTATTACATTATTATCTTCAATCAGTATTATTAGTACTACTACTTTACCTTTTTGAAAAAAAGGTCTCATTTTATTTTCTTTTTATTTTACTATCAGATTAGAATTCTACATTTTATTTTCATTTTTCCTTTAGCATCATTTTACTCTATCTCAACTCTACCTTTATGCCATCACTCTCTTCCTAACTTTTCCGCTTTTGTTGTCCTGTTTTGCTTACCCTTTCCTACTTTAGATTTTCCCTATTCTTTCTTTTTACCCCTTGCTAAAATTTCACCCTACTTATATATCTAAATTCTAATTCCCTGTTCCAAGTCCATACACACTTCTCTCTTCTTTGTCTTCTCTGCCCAAAAAAATTGTTTTCCTCTCTGTCCTTTTGTTGCTGTTTGCTTGAATGTTGATTATATCGATTTTTATGCTTTTTGGTGAGATTGTTTTTATTTTTTTTAGTTTTGTTTTTATTTGTTTTGTTTTTGTTTGTTTGATTTTTTTACTTTTTTTTCCCTCATCTCACTTGATATTAGTTGTTGTTTGTAGTTTACATTAATCTCCAGGGACTTGTGGCTGGCCTTTATTGGGATTAGTGGCTGTTTTATTGGAGTTTTCTCCCAAATATATAGTTTGTTCCCCTTCTCTTTCTTATTCTCTTTCTTTTCTCTCTTACTTTTTTCCTCATTTCCCCCAATTTTATTTTGTCAATCCATTCTTTTCTTTTTTTTCTTCCTTTCTCTCTTCTTCGTTCTCTCCTCTCCCATAATTTGTGTCTCACTGGTGGTCACCTTTATTTGTGGTTATTAATATTGTGAATACATTTCTGTTCATAGCGTTTTGCACTGTACCTGGTTGTGTTGTATTTTGTGCCTTTAAATCAATGCAGGAGAGAGAGAACTACATAACCAGACACTTAGAGAAGAGAGATCATGGTGAGAGAAAGAAACAACCCACATATGAAAGAAAAGTCGGCATCACCAGAAAATTAAGTAGATGAACTGGAAGCAAGCAACCTGCCAGAGAAAGAGTTCACAGAAATAGTCATGAGGTGGCTGAAAAGAATGGAAGAAAAATTCAACAATATGAGTAAGAACCAAGAGGAAATGAAGAAGAACCAAGAAGAAATGAAAAATAACATCACTGCTGTAAAGAACTCAATAGGAAGCATCAAGAGTAGACTAGAAGAAGGAGAGGACCACATCAGTGAGCTCAAAGACAAGGTAAGAAAAAATACCCAAGTAGAACAGCTTCTAGAAAAAAAAAATTTTAAAGCAGGAGGAGAGCCTAAGGGAACTTTGGGAGGGACAACATGAAACAAAACAACATCTGAATAAGAAGGGTTACAGAAGGAGAGGAAACTGAGCAAGGAATGTAAAACCTGTTTGAATAAATGACAGAAAACTTCCCTGATATGGGGAAGAAAAAATCCACATAAATCCAAGAAGCTCACAGAGTCCCATGCAAAATGACCCCAAAAGACTAACGCCAAGGCACATTGTAATTAAGTTGGCAAACACCAATGACAAAGTAAGAATCTTAAGAGCGGTCAGAGAGAGACAGAAAGTTATCTACATAGGAACCCCCATCAGACTAGCAACTAATTTCTCAACAGGAACTCATCAGGCTAGAAGGGAATGGAATGAAATATACAAAGTCATGAAAAAGAAGGGTGTAAATACAAGAATACTGTACCCAGCAAGGCTATCAATCAAAATTGAAGATGAAATCAGGAACTTCACAGACAAAAAAGGACTAAGGGAATTTATTACCACCAAACCAGCAATGCAAAAAAAATGCAAAAGGGTCTGCTATTAAAAAAAGAAAAAAGAAATAAGATGCAAAGAAGGAACACAGAGGTAAAGAATAAAAATGGTGAGAAATAAGTACCTATCAATAATAACTTTAAATGTAAATGGATTAAATGCCTCCATCAAGAGACAAAGGGTAACAGATTGAATAAGAAAACATGACCCATATATATGCTGACTACAAGAAACTCACCTCAGAATAAAAGATGCACACAGACTAAAGGTGAAGGGATGGAAAGAGGTTTTCTAGGAAAATAGAAACGAAAAAAAGCTAAGGAAGCAATACTTATATCTAAAAAATTAGATCTCAAAGTGAAAGACATAACAAGAGATAAGGAAAGCCACTTCATAATACTAAAGAGAGCAATCCAACAAGAAGAAATAACGCTGGTAAACATATACACACCCAACACAGGAGCGCCCAAATACATAAAATATTTCCTGGAGGATATCCAGGGAGAGATTGACAGTAATACAATCATAGTAGGAGACTTTAATACTCCACTATCACCATTGGACAAATGCTCTAAACAAAAAAATCAGCAAAGAAACATCAATCCTAAATTACTCATTAGATCAAATGAAATTGACATCTTCAGAACATTTCACCCCAAAGCCACAGAATATACATTCTTCTCAAGTGCACATGGGTCATTTTCAAAGATAGACCATATGTTGGGTCATAGGCAAATCATCAGTACATGGGCAAAGTCTCTTCAAATTCAAGAGGATTGAAATCATATCAAGAATCTTCTCAAATCACAGTGGCATAAAACTAGAAATCAACAACAATAAAAACAATTCAAAGAAATCATACACATGGAGACTAAATAGCATGCTATTAAACAATGACTGGATAACCAGAGAGATCAAGGAAGAAATAAAAAAACATCATGGCAACAAATGACAATGAAAACACAACAATCCAAAAATCTATGGGACACAGTGAAAGCAGTCTTGAGAGGAAAGTTCATAGCTCCACAAGTCTCCTGCAAAAAACAAGGAACAATGGTAATAAATTACCTAACTCTACAACTCAAATAGTTAGAAAGAGAGTAACTTGAAAAGCCCAGTGTAAGCTGAAGGAAGGATATAGTAAACATCAGAGCGGAGATAAGCAATATAGAGAACAAAGAAACAATACAAAAGATCAATAAAACCAAGAGCTGGTTCTTTGAAAGGATAAACAAGATGGATGAACCTCTAGCTAGGCTCACCAAGAAGTAAAGAGAGAGGTTCCAAATAAACAAAATCTGAAATGAAAGAGGTGAAATTACAACAGACCCCACTGAAATACAAAGGATTGTGAAAAAATACTATGAACAATTCTATTCCAACAAACGGGACAACCTGGAGGAAATGGACATATTCCTAAAACAACACAACCTTCCAAAACTCAATCAGGAACAATCTAAACATTGCAATAGGCCAATAACTATGGAAGAAATTGAAGCAGTCATCAAAAAGCTTCCAGAAAAAAAAAAAAAAAAGGCCAGGGCCAGATGGCTTCACAGGGGAGTTTTACCAAACGTTCAAGGAAGAATTAAAACCAATTATCCTCAGACTATTCCAAAAAATTCAAGAAGGAACAATTCCAAGTTCCTTCTATGAAGCCAGTATCACCCTAATATCAAAACCAGATAAAGACATCACAATGAAAGAGAATTACAGTCCAATATCACTCATGAACACAGATGTCAAAATCCTCAACAGAACTCTGGCAAATCAGATCCAACAGTACATCAGAAAGATCATACACCATGACCAAGTAGGATTTATCCTAGGAATGCGAGGATGGTACAATATCCTCAAATCAATAAACATGATACATCACATAAACAAACTGAGAGATATAAATCACATAATCATATTAATTGATGCACAAAAAGGATTTGACAAAATCCAACACCCTTTCTTGAGAAAAATTCTCAGCAAGGTGGGAATAGAAGGATGATACCTCAACATAATAAAAGCCATCTATGATAAAACCACAGCTAACATTATATTCAATGGGGAAAATCTAAAACCATTTCCCCTAAGAACAGGAACAAGACAGGAATGCCCACTCTCACCACTCCTGTTCGACATAGTACTGGAAGTATTAGCCATTGCAATTAGACAAGAAGAAGAAATAAAGGAATCCAAATTGGAAAAGAAGTTAAGCTGTCCTTATTTGCAGATGACATGATATTGTACATAAATAACCTGAAAGGCTCCATCAAAACTAATAGACCTAACAAATGAATTTGGCAATGTGGTAGGATACAAAATTAACGCCTAGAAATCTATGGCATTTCTATACACCAATAATGAACTTACAGAGAGACTAAAAAGCAATCCCATTTACTATCACACTAAAAAAATTAAGATACCTAAGAATAAACTTAAATAAGGTGGTAAAAGACCTATACATGGAAAAGTACAGGACACTGAAAAAAGATAGAGGAAGACATAAACAGAGGGACGAACATATCATGTTCATGGATTGGGAGAATCAATACCCAATGCAACCTATAGATTCAATTCACTGGCCATTAAAATAACAATGGCATATTTCACAGACCTAGAAGGAACTGTCCAAAGATTCATCTGGAACAAAACAAAACAAAAGACCCTGAATAGCCACAGAAATCATGGGAAAGAAGAATAAAGTAGGTGGGATCTCAATACCAGATTTGAAGCTCTATTACAAAGCCACTGTTCTCAAAACAGCCTGGTACTGGCACAAGAACAGACATATAGACCAATAGAATAGAACAGAAAATCCATATATCTACCCCAACAATTATATACTATTTGACAAAGGAGGCATGAACATACAATGGAGTCAAGACAGTCTCTTCAATAAATGGTGTGGGATGCCCAAACCGGTTTGGCTCAGTGAATAGAGCATCGACCTGCGGATTTAAAGGTCCTGGATTCGATTCTGGTCAAGGGCATGTACCTTGGTTGTGGGGGACGTGCAGGAGACAGCTGATCGATGTTCCTCTCTCATTGATGTTTCTAGCTCTCTATCTCCCTTCCTCTCGTGGAAAATCAATAAAATACATTTAGAAAATAAATAAATGGCGTGGGGAAAATTGGGTAGATACATGCAAAAAAATGAAACTCACACCATACACAAAAAATAAAGTCAAAATGGATACAGGACTTAAAAAATAAGATGGGAAACCATAAAAATATTAGAGGAATCCACAGGCAGCAAAATCTCAGACATATGCCAAAGGAACTTCTTCTCTGATACTGCTCCTAAAGCAATGGAAACTAAAGAGAAAATAAACAAATGGAACTACATCAAAATAAAAAGCAAAATAAACCATCAACAAAACAAGAAAGCCCACTGTATGGGAGAACATATTTGCAAATGTTACCACTGATAAAGGCTTAGTATCCAACATCTACAGGCAACTTATACAAGTTAATAAAATAGATAAATGATCCAATAAAAAAATGGGCAATGGACCTAAATAGAATCTTTTTGAAAGAAGACAGAAGGAAAGCCAAGAGACACATAAAAACGTGCTCAAAGTCACTAATTATCCGAGAGATGCAAATTAAAATGACAATGCAATACCATCTCACACCTGTCAGAATGGCAATCATCAACAACTCAACAAACTACAAGTGTTGGCGAGGATGTGGAGAAAAAGTACCCTCGTGCACAGCTGGTGGGAATGCAGACTGGTGCAGCCAATGTGGAGAACAGTATGGAGTTTCATCAAAAAACTAAAAACGCATCTCCCATTTGACCCAGTAATGCCACTCCTGGGAATAAATATATCTTGAGAAACTAGAAACACCATCAGAAAAGATATATGCATCCCTATGTTCATAGCAGCACAATTTACAATAGCTAAGATTTGGAAACAGTCTAGATGCCCGTCATCAGATGACTCGATCAGAAAACTATGGTACATTTACACAATGGACTATCATACTGCCATAAAAAAGAAGGAATTCTTCCCATTTGCAGCAACCTGGATGGAACTGGAGAGCCTTATGCTAAGTGAAATGAGCCAGTCAATGAAAGAAAAATACCACATGATCTCACTCATTTGTGGATAATAAAAGACATTGTAAACTGATGAACAAAAAGATAGATACAGAGGCAGTAAAGCATCAAACAGATTGTCAAATTACAGCGGGAAGGTTAGGGAGAGGTAGGGTAGATAAGAGATCAACCAAAGGACTTGTATACTTGCATATAAGCATAATCAATGAACACAAGACACTGGGGGATGAGGACATGGTTGGGAATGGGGGGGGGGACAATGGGAAGATATGTACACATGTAATACATTAATAAACAATAAATAAATAAATAAATAAATAAATAAATAAATAAATAAATTAGTTAGTTAATTAATTAATTAACGTTTAGTCTCAATAGCCATTAAAGGAGATAGGAAACAAAAAAAATAAATTGTCAATAAAATAGGAAGATCACATAACATTTTCACCTATTTTATGCAGGTGTGAGGATTAACTACTGTACTAGCCTACAAATGCTTTTTTTTAAAAGAAGTCCTGTTGCTTTAAAAATTCTGATGGACTTCTTGTGGGATCTGTGATGTGTTTTTACATTAGGATACCACACATGAGTCTAGTACCTATGGCAGTGTCTGAGGTGTCAAGGTGGGCAATTAGATCAGTCACCACGGCCTCTGCTGCCACCCCAGTCTGCAGCCTTTACTGGCTAAATTTCCTAGGCTAATCCTCTTGAAGAAGACTGCTGCTGGAACATAGGATAGGAAGTGGCTGAAGGTACATTCTGGTTTACTGGTAAGTAACACACCTAAAATACCTAATCTGATTTATCACTTAATAGTATTAATGACACAGGTATAAACTAGAAGTTAATCCCTGAGGCCAATTCATTAAGGGAGAAAAATCTACATCCACATTAAATGGGAAAGGTCACAAGTCTGTGTGGGCTTACATTTGGACATTTTTATAGTAGAAAAAATGCTTTATTAGAAAATGATTCAGCAGGAGGAAGTCTTGCCTCTTATTCTGTCAGGCTCTATACTTTGGAGTCCCTTTGTGAGCACTTTCCATCCTTCATTGTCAGATTTAACTGTGTGACCCAAGTCTCCTCTGCCTTAGAGGACATGAAACTATAAAGGCACTCTTCCCCTTTAGTCCTTTTGTTTTGTCTTTGTGGGTCCGAATTTCTCCTCTTTCCTGTAAGTCTCCACTCCTGCTGACCAGCCGCACAGTCTTTTAGTTATGTTGTCCCTTTACCTTGAGGAGGTAGGCCTGATGACCTGTCTGCTCAAGTGAGCCCCACTAGAGTCTCAGTGGCTCCAGTAATGTCGAGAAGGGTTTTTTCAGAGGAGACTGAAGATAGAAGTGTCAGAGGTCCCAAGCAAATGAAGGGCGGAAACAGCTGGGGAGGGGAGTGTAGAATAGGGACAGTAGCAGGGAGCCAGATACCATGCTGCTGAGAAGAAAAAAAAAAAAGCATTGGTTTAAGCCAGGAAACAAAAAAAGGGAACTGAGTGGCTGTGAAAGGGTGGGGTTTGCTCAGACTGTCCTTCCTCTCTGGACTGTAAGAATATGTCTCCAGGACCAGTGTCTTCTGAGATCAAGTCCCACCTTCAAAGTCCTGGGAAGCTACCTGCATTAAGACAGGACTGAGGTGGGTTTGGGGCATGGCAGGGGCTGGGTGGCAGCAGCAAGTGCTTTTTTTTGGGACTTCTGAAGGCCAGAGAGAAAGCATGGCCGGTGCCGATATAGTAGGTTGATGGAGGAGGTTGACTGAAAGGGTGAGGATGTCATCAGCATAGGCCCTGGTAGTCCCTTCTAATGATCAGAACATGCTGTAAAGGCTCTTCTCTGAGGAGGGGGAACAGTAAGATAAAAAAGTGACATAGGTGATCATCTGAACAGGTATCAAATGTAAAGGGGCATCTATGCAAAACTTGGCTGAAAAGTAATATTGTCAATGGCAGTAGGATAAAAATAAGTCCTTTGTTCAAATATTGCTTGAAGATCAAAAACATGTACTTGTGTCACTGAGACCCATAGGAAAAAAACACTTAAGATATAGATTGTCTGACAAAACAGTAAAAGCTCACATACCACAATAGGCCATTGATTTTTATAAAGCTGGGAAAAAGCACCAGCTAAATCAAAGTTTGGTAGGCTACCTGCCTCAGGCTGTGTTGGGCCAAGGTTACCAGATCAGAGCTGGCTTGTTGGAAGGGTTGAGTGCACCAACCTCGTGGTAATAGTGGGTAAGAAATTTGGCTCAAAGAAAGCAGCCTCAGCCTCAGCCCAGGCTGTATGGCCAACCCCTGAGGTTTTTCCTATTACCATTACCAGCCATGTGCACGGCTTTCTTTTGTCTTGTCTTCATCTTTTCTTCTCTCCTTTCTGCTCCTCTCCTCCTCTTCATCCTCCTTACCCCCTTCTCCTCCTTTCTCTTACTGGTAGCCCCTCTTCTTTATTCCCTCCTTTATTTTTTTCATTACCACATCCCCTGGAAAAGAATCAGTGCTTAAAAAGTAATTGTTGAATTGCTTTTCTTGCCTCTTCCCCCAACACCCCTGCTCTTTTCCTTGTTCCTTTTCCCCTTTCTTTTTTTTCTTTTCCCCCTTACTTTCTTAATACTTTCCCCATAGGATTATTGAAGCCAATAAGCTTGTTAAAACACATAAAGCAGTTAACACAGGATCTGGCAATAGTAAGTGCTAATATCTCAGTGTTTTGCTATTATTTTTATTCTGCCTGAAACTTGCCAGTGTTCCCAGAGAGCATGCCTAGAGCAAATGGTGTGGTATTTGGAACAAAGGGGATTGCTGATTCTGACCAAGACATCTTTGGATGTGCTACTGGACCTCCAAAAGGAATCTTGGTCCAGTTTCCAGGTCATTCAGCTCTCCAAGCTCCAAATCACATGGTGTGCATTCTCAGAGGCAGGGGTCTACCAGCTAAAGGACTGTCTTCTGTGCTGTTAGTTGTGTGCTGGTTCTGCTCCTTACTGCATTTTTGCATGCCAAGTCTTTGAACCAATGGTGCTAGAGCCATTTTTGGAGTCTCAGTTATTTGATAAAACAATGTCACCTTCCATATAAGCCACAAAATGCAAATACTCATGGAACCTAAAGCATTCTACCGGAACAGTATCCTTTAGGGTTAGCCCTATCGGCTCCAATCTGACCACTTTTATATTCAGGCTATTTAAACCAGTTGCTTGTGTTAAAGCTCAAATTCCTGTTGCTTATTTCTAGTGATGTGTTTGCTTAGAATCCTTTGTAAACTCCTTTTGGTGAGAACTAGTACAACTTTCCATTAATTTCTAGGGTCTTGGAGCAACTTTATTATTTTTTTAAATAAATCTTTATTGTTTAATTTATTACAGATGTTCCTCTCCCCCCCCATAGCTCCTTTCCACCTGATTCCCCTCCCCACACCCTATGCCCTTACCCCCCTCCAGTGTCCTCATCCATGAGTGTAAGATTTTTGAACATTACTATAATTTCTATGATTTACTATTTCCATTAGAGCAAATTTCCTACAGTTTCTTTTCAGTGGACTAGATCTATACCAGGAAATGACTTAGGTATAAGAAGAAGACATGGCTTTTGAAAACCAGTTTGGGTGTTTTCCACAGAGTCCATAGATATCTGCTGCTTTTCACCCAAAGATGCCAAGATCTGATTTCTAACTACTGGGAATAAGGGAGAGCTAGAATTTTCAGTGAGGCAGTGCTCAACAAGAAGCCAGAGACCGACCTTGAACTAATTCATTCCAAAGGTGCTTGGCTATACAAATGAAGCCATCAGTGGAGGGAGAGAGAGAATGCCTCTGAGGACCCTGAAACAAATAGGCCACGTGTGACTTTCAGTTTCTATGGAGGTTCATGTGCACTAACATAGGGTGTTCAGAGAGCATTGGAGACACAAATCTTTTTTTTTTAAATTTAAATCTTTATTATTCAGATTATTACATTTGTTTCTCTTTTTTCCCCTCCATAGCACCCCTCCACCCAGCTCCCACCCTTCCCTCTGCCCTTCCCTCCCTCCCATTGATCTCATCCATATGTGTATGATTTTTGTCCAGTCTCTCCCTGTACACCTCTCACTCCTTCCCCCCTGAGAATGATCAGTCCACTCCCTTTCTGTGCTCCTGATTCTATTATATTCACCAGTTTATTCTGTTGATCAAATTTTTAATTCACTTAATTTTTAGATTCACTTGTTGATAGATATGTATTTGTTGTTTATAATTTTTTGGCTTTTACCTTTTTCTTCTTCCTCTTTGAAAAGAGTACCTTTCAGCATTTCATA
>PVJN01058619.1:0-12102 GCA_004026805.1 Lasiurus borealis | reverse complement strand
CTAATTTATTTTACCAGATGTTCCCAATAGCTGTGCCTTTACTCTTGAATATTAAGTAAGTTCATGGCTGGGACCACAGTGTTCCGTTGCCATGGTTTCCCTGGATTTCATAAACTGTTGCTTAGCAATCCTACTCATCATCCAGCTACTTTCTCTTTGTACTGTCTACACATTTTGTCCTCAGTAAAACGTAGCTGAGTTTCTTAGCAAGGGAATATACTAGTACTGGTCCCCGAACATAATTTCATCTTTCCACTTTTGGCTTTCTTTCCTTGTATTTTCTTCTTTTTAAAAAGTCAGGATGCCAGCTGTCAGAGAGCTTTATAGTTTAGTTGTAAAAATAAGATCTGTGTTGTCAAGTACACTTGGATGAATATCCTGGGTTTGCCAATGTATTAGCAATTTGACCTGCAATCTGTCATTTAATCTCTCTGTGTCTCCTAGTCCTTGTTAAGTATGATAATTATATTCATATCATAGGTATAGTGTGAGGATTAAATCAGATAATACATCAAAAAATCTAAGTGACAAAGATCAGACAGAAAAGGCCAAGTATCTTTTTTTTTTTTTTTGCTATATTGATATAAATACTAGGAGAAAAACTGGGAAAATTACAAATATATGGAAATCAACACACTCCTGAACAACGAATCAATCACAAAATAAATTAAAAGGGAAATAGAAAAGTTTTTGAGGCAATCAAATGTGAAAATATAATACATCAAAAACTTATGGGATTCAGCAAAAGCAGGTCTGAGAGGAATATTTATTGCAATAAATGCATATATTAAGAAATTATAAATATCTTAAATAAACAACCTAACTTTACACCTAAAGGAACTATAACAACAACAAACTAAGCCCAAATTCAGCAGAAGGGAGAAAGTAATAAAAATTAGAGAATTGCCCTATTCGGTTTGGCTCGGTGGATAGAGCGTCGGCCTGAGGACTGAAAGGTCCCAGGTTTGATTCCCGTCAAGGGCATGTATCCCCAGTGGGGGCGTGCAAGAGGCAGCTGATCGATGTCTCTCTCATCAATGTTTCTAATTCTCTATGCTCTTCCTTCCTCCCTGTAAAAAATCAATAAAATATATTTTAAAAAAAGAAAAAAAAACACTCCTATTTACAAAGCATCAAACACAACAAAATTTTGAGGAATTAATTTAACCAAGAATTTGAATGATCTCTACACTGAAAACTAAGACATTGATGAAAGAAATCGAAAAATAAAACAAATAAATGAAAAGACATCCCATGTTCTTAGATTTAAAAAAATAATGTTGTTAAAATGTCCATATGACCTAAAGCCATCTATAAGTTCAGCGTAGTCTTTATCAAGATCTTAATGCCATTTCAGAAAAAAAAAATGCTAAAATTGGTATGGAACCACAAAAGACCTTGAATAGTCGAAGCTATCCTGAGAAAGAAGAACAAAGCTGGAGGCATAATGCTTCCTAATTTCAAACTGTATTATAAAGCTACAGAAATCAAAATAGTCTGGTAGTGGCATAAAAACACATAGGCCACTGAAGCAGAATTGAGAGTCCAGAAATAAACCTATTTGTATATATATGGTCAACTAATATTTCATGAGAGTGCCAATAACATTCAATGGAGAAAAGAGTCTCTACAATATTGAATATTCACATTCAAAAGATTGAAACTAGACACCTTTTTGCATCACTTTAAAAAATTAAACAGATTAAAGATTATAATGTATGACCTGAAACCATAAAACTTCTAGAAAAACACATAAGGAGGGGGAAAGTTTCTTGACACTGGGCTTAGCAATAATTTTGGGATGTGATACTTAAAGCACAAGCAACAAAATAAAAAATTCAGTGGGACTATATCAAACTAAAATGTTTCTGAAAAGTAAGAAATAATCTACAAAATAAAAAGATAATGTACAGAATGGGAGAAAATATTTGCAAACCACCCATCTGATAAAGAGTTAATATCCAAAATACATATGTAACTCATACAACTCAGTAGCAAAAACCAAATAATCCAATTAAAATTGGTCAAAGCACCTGAATCAACATTTTTCTAAGATATTCAAATGGTCAAGAGGTACACGAAAATGTGCTCAATATCACTAAGTATTAGGGAAATGCAAATCAAAACCACAATGAAATATCACCTCACACCTGTTAGAAAGACTATCATAAAGAGAGAGAGAGAGAGAGAGAGAGAGAGAGAGAGAGAGAGAGAGAGAGAGAACAAATGCTGGAGAAAATGGAATCTTTTACACTGTTGTTGGGAATATAAATTAGCATGCACATTGTGAAAAAAACAGTATGGAGATTCCTCAAAGGTTATAAATAGAACTAACATACATCTTTTTGAATTACTGTTTTTTATTTCTTTGGGTAAGTATCCGGAAATGGAGTTGCTGAGTCATACAATGTATGTAGTATATCTTATATAATGTGTATGGGCACAGTAACAGGTAGCATATATATCTCCCTGGGTATAATAATCACTGAATTCTTGATAACAGATCCCACTGAGGAAGAGAGGTAAAAAGAGGGTTTGACCCATATCTGTAAAGTAAAAAATAGACGGAGGTAAGGCTTAATTTTTAAATTTGTAACACAGGGGCACTGGTTATGTAGCTGTTCACGGCATTAATCTTGATTCTTGTCCCTAAGTTTTAAATTGATTCGCAATAAAAACATTTCATCCTAAAAACCAGCAAGCAGCCCTAACCGGTTTGGCTCTGTGGATAGAGCGTTGGCCTGCGGACTCAAGGGTCCCAGGTTCGATTCTGGTCAAGGGCATGTAACTTGGTTGCAGGCACATCCTGAAGAGGGGGTGTGCAAGAGGCAGCTCATCGACGTTTCTACCTCTCTCTCTCCCTCTCCCTTCCTCTCTGTAAAAAATCAATAAAAGATATTTTTAAAAAATAAATAAAAATCCAGCAAACAAACCTCAAAAGTAATCACATGATTTTTGCTTAATAACAGTAAAAATGCACATGCTAAAGACTTCCAGGCAAGACCATAATTCTTTTTTAAAAAAATATATTTTATTGATTTTTTTACAGAGAGGAAGGGAGAGGGATAGAAAGTTAGAAACATCCATCAGCTGCCTCCTGCATGCCCCCTACTGGGGATGTGCCCGCAACCAAGGTACATGCCCTTGACCAGAAATTGAACCTGGGACCTTTCAGTCCGCAGACCGATGCTCTATCCACTGAGCCAAACCGGTTTCGGCAAGACCATAATCCTTGAAAATTGTAAAATAAATCTTTACATGCACTATGAAATGATTCGGAGGACTCATTGGAGACTGGAAATAGTAAGGAGTCTCAGACTCACTTGTTGGCGTAAGCTGTGGCCCACAATCTGTGCACAGGTTGTTGTAAATAGGGTACTGGCTCAAGAGTGCTCTACAGCCGAGACCGGTTTGGCTCAGTGGATAGAGCGTCGGCTTGAGGACTGAAAGGTCCTGGGTTCGATTCCGGTCCGGGGCATGGGCATGTACCTTGCTTGCGGGCACATCTCCACTGCGGAGCGTGCAGGAGGCGGCTGATGGATGTCTCTCTCATTGATGTTTCTGACTTTCTATTTCTCTCTCTTCCTCTCTGTAAAAAATCAATAAAACATTTTTTTTAAAAAAAAGAGTGCTCTACACCCTCGGAGGTGCTTGCAGGAATGAGAAGAGAGTCCACGGAGTAAGTGAAAAATGATTAGTTAGAATACCGCAGCAGGGGCAGTGCTGACTGAGGCCTGCATTTTCCTCTCGAGCCATTCCCAACTCTTACCACTAGGTGGTGGCTGTGACAGTGGTGAGAGCAATGTCTGGAAACTTGGTCATACAGACAGGGCAGTGCCTGGGACAGGTGAGCTGGTAGACAGAGCTTCTCAGAACTCAGGGCATCAACACCCGCAAGAATTGCTGCCAAGGTATCCAGCCCAGTCTCATAGTCCAACCCAATGGTTCCCGCTCCTTTCACTGAAAAGATGGCGTGGCTAGAAATTCACCTTAACAATGATCATAGCTCTTTAAAAAAAATAAGTTTTCATGGTAGAGGGATAGAGAGATAGGACCAGGGATGAGAGAGAGAGACAGCAATCAATCACCTCCTGCATGCCCTCTACTGGAGTTCGAGCCTGAGACCTGGACATGTGCCCTGACAGGAAATCAAACCGGGGAACTTTTTTTTTTTTTTTTACAAAGAGGAAGGGATAGTCAGAAACATCGATGAGGGAGAGACATCAATCAGCTGCCTCCTGCATGCCCTCCACTGGGGATGTGCCTACAACCAAGGTACATGCCCTTGACTGGAATCGAACCTGGGACCTTTCAGTCCTCAGGCCGACACTCTATCCACTGAGCCAAACCGGTTTCGGCCAAACGGGAACTTCTTGATTCATGAGTAGTCACTCAACCACTGAGCCACACCAGCCAGGCCATGGCCCGTATCAATTAGGCATGCCTTATTAGTGGATCACAAATATGCCTTGTGGATTAGTTTCTTTTTGCTGATGCAACAAATGATCATAAATTTAGTGGCTTAAAGCAAATACACACACACACACACACACACACACATTATTTTACAGTTCTGGAAGTCAGAACTGTAAAACATCTTTAAGTCTGCATTCATCCTAGAACAGGGGTTCTCAACCTGTGGGTCGTGACCCCTCTGGGGGTCGAACGACCCTTTTACAGGGGTCGCCTAAGACCATCGGAAAATGCAGATATTTACATCACGATGCATCACAGTAGCAAAATTTCATGGTTGGGGTTCACCACCACATGAGGAACTGTATGCAAGGGTCGCGGCCTTAGGAAGGTTGAGAACCACTGTCCTAGAGGCTCTAGGGGAGAACCCATTCTCTTTTTCCAACTTCTAGAGACTCCCCACATCCATCGGCTCATAGCCTCTTCCTGCATGTACAAGGCCAGGAGTGATGCATCTTCTTTCCTCTTTGACCTTTACTTCCATTCTTAGATCTTTAACGAACTCTTAACTCTATTGCCCCCTCCTAAAAGGATGCTTGTGTTTATGTTGGGACTGCCCAGATAACCCAGGATAATCTCCCCACCTAAAAATTCTTTTTTAAAAATATTTTTTATTGATTTTTTACAGAGAGGAAGGGAGAGGGATAGAGAGTTAGAAACATCGATGAGAGACAGACATCCATCAGCCACTTCCTGCACGCCCCCTATTGGAGACGTGCCCGCAACCAGGATACATGCCCTTGACCGGAATCGAACCTGGGACCTTCCAGTCCGCAGGCTGACGCTCTATCCACTGAGCCAAACCGGTTTTGGCAAGATTCTTAAATGAATCACATCTGCAAATTCTGGGGCTAGGATGTGAACACCTTTGGGGTTTGGGGGAGAATTTTTCAGCCTCCCCCATCTTGCACGAGCTACTTCCATTTGACCTTCACAACACCACTATGATATATCCGTTTTTCAGATGCCAAAACTGAGGCTTACGAAGGTTAAGGGCCATGCTGGACATGGCCCAGCTTAGAAGGGGACAGAGCTGAGCATGAAAAACCTGGAAAGGTGAGTAAGCATCACTGCTTTGTTCTTTCTCACATCTGTCCCTTTTCTCGTGTCTCTTCTGCTCCTATCCCATGGGGAGCAGAAGCACTGCCTTGCATGTTAAGCTACTTTGTACCGTCAAATGTGTGTTCAAGTGAAGCAACTGGGATGTGTGTGATGGCAGAAGCCAGGGCTTGGAAATCTGAAGATGTAAACCCAACGACTGGCATTCACCAGCAGTGCTATGATATTGGGCAAGAGAGTTACATGGTGTCTAGCTTCATCGATAGCGCGAAGATATTGTAAAGATTTTAGTTTGGAGGTAGTGTATGCACAGAGCTTACCACTACATTAGTTCCCCTCCTCTATTTGTACTTCTAGGGCTCTCATAAATCAGTTGACCTTGCTTTGTCATGTGCTTGCTTATTTCAAACAGCCCTGTGGTCCCAATGTCCCAAGGCACATGGTTTTATTATTTCCTCCTGTTAATAACATACCTCGTGATATTCTGGGTATTAAATATACGGTGTTTATAGACTAAAAATCGCTGTGGCCTGTCTAACATGAGATTTCTGTTAAGCTTCAACCCCGTTGCTGATACTCCTCGGAGGAAATGGGTTGAAAGCCACAGCCCTAGGTTGTACACTCTGAAGGACAGGTTCTGATCTACTTGAGGCTGTCTTGTTTTTGCTGTGGACTGGAGTAAAGGTTTATTAACATGCAGGCAGTAACCAGGAAATGGCACCTCATCCTCAGTCAGCTGGTTGGTGGGCAGAAGGCAAGGCAGCAAAGAGCACGCACGGCCCCCGGTTGGATTATGGCTAGACTTTCCCAACAGAAGGCCTTGGTAAGCTGTGTATAAAGAGCATTTTCAATTAGAAAGTGACTTTTGGAAAGAAAATTCTTTTGCTGCATTACATTCCCATAAAATCCCATCAGAACGAAGAAGCTATTTGGAAGAATGCAGGTAATTTTGCAGTCCTCTAGGCACACAGATTCTTTCTTTCTTTCTTTCTTTCTTTCTTTCTTTCTTTCTTTCTTTTTCTTTTCAGAGGACAAATCACAGGACACAGATGCTAGAAAAAAACATCAAGGTCAAGGAACTTGTGACACAGGCTGCGCCAGAACTCATGTTCCCAGGTCTGTACCAGGCACCCCCCTTCTACACATTTTACAGAGGACTTGGCCTCATTGGGTGCAATTCAGCTGGCAATTCTGCTTCCCGAACAAGTCACAGTGCCCCAACCCAGAACTTGTTCACCAAGCATAGACCTTAGTCCACAAACGTTACTGAGGCCTGGAAGACATCGAGGGGCTAGACAAGGCTCCTGAAAGCAAGTTTAATTCTTTCCAGCTGAACCGTAAAAAGTATTCACTTGCTTTTTAGTAGTTAAGGTGAAAACATGTGCAAACACTTTTCCATCGTGTATCCCTTCGACATGCATTTATTAAACACCACTCTCATACATGGCTGAAACATCTTGAGTGGCAAGGCTGCGCTTCCTGTGTGATACGTGCTTTTCATTTATCATCTCATTTAATTCTCACAATCCTAGGAGGCCAGTACTTTCATGAATCCCACTTAATTTTTTTAAAGATATTTTTATCTATTTCAGAGAGAAAGGGAGAAGGAGAGAAACATCAATTATGGGAGAGAACCATTGATCAGCTACCTCCTGCATGCCCCACACTGGGGATCGAGCCTGCAACCCAGGCATGTGCCCTGACTGGGAATCGAACCCTGATCTCCTGGTTCATAGGTCAATACGAAAACACTAAGTCACGCCAGCCGAATTAATCCCGCTTTAAAGACACAGAAAAGGAAGGTTAGAGAACTAAAGTGGCTTGTGCAGCATAGTATCTTAGGAATGACATAAAACAATATATAGTGCTTTGCCTAAATACTCCTTTCTCAGCGGGGGCAAATATTGACTCATTGTCCCCACTGGCGCAGACCAAGAAAGCTTCAGGGACAGAAAGGCCTGTGAGCAGACAGGTGGAGTTTAGATACTTGGAGAGGAGAGGGAAGGAAATTCAGACCGAGGAAAGGGTGAGCAAAGACCCGGAGTGGATAACTTCTGAATATGCTCCAAATCACCTTCAGATTAGCGAACGGAAGGAAGAAGCAAAACAAGCCAGGTATTCAGGCAGCCCGCAGCCTGGAAACCTCAGAGCCAACCTGCTCTCCACCCTCTCCCATCGCCCACTTTCGCCCAATCAGGCCCCAAAGCCTGTCCATCATCGCCCTGAAAATGCCTTGCTGCCTCTCCGTCTCCATGGCAACCGCCTGCAGGCTCCTTCTCCTTCCCGCTTGCTTCCTATCCTAATTGCTTCCTGAGTGACCTTCCAGACAATGGTCTGCTCCTGTGCAGGCAGCCAATGGGCGCCCCGCTGGAGCATCCCGTGAATACACGGCATTTTAAAGGCCCTGCGCCTCTGGTGCCCCGGTGGCGTTGGCAGTTCCATGTCCGCTCACCGCCATGTTATCTGGGTCTCCGATGAGCCCGCGAATGAATGAGTACACACATGACTGCCTTCTGAAAACAGGGCGAGGGAATGAATGCGCTGTGCGAACCAAGACAGGCAAGGAGAGCTGATTCCTTCCATGAATACACTCTCCACCCTCTAACACTCAGTCTTGCCTCACCTGGGATTGGAGTAGAGACACACTCCTTCCCAAGGGAAGCAAATTGATCATTATAGACTGCAAGGACCTGTCACGCATCCATTTTTCCCTTGGCCCACTACAGCCTCCCTAGTTCTTTTCCTCCCACCTCCCCGCACTTGACTGCCTGCTTCCGGTTCCCTGTGCCCTAGGAAGTTGGCAAAAATGGATAGCTCCACTTCCTCTGAAGGAGTCTGAGGAGACTTGCTGGAAGTAGCGTGGGATGAAGCCATTGGAGTGGAGCTTCCTTGCTGGGGCTGCTGGAGCGGAAGTGCAGAAGGCCCTAGACAGGCGCGGTTAGCCAGGAAGTAGCTTTATTGGAGCTGGCCACATAGGGGCTAAGAGTGGAGCTTGGTTGCTCAGTGGCAGGGGCAGCATTGTCCACAGCAGTAAAAGTGATGGCAGCAGTGGGTGTAGCTGCGGTGGCAGAGGTATGAAAGGTAGAAGGACAGAGGCTGTGATTGGGAACGTAGTGACAGTAGTCCTAGAGAGGAAGCGGTGATATCAATGAGAACAGTTTCAGTCTAAGAGACGAATTTCCCATACTGCTCTCTAGTACACTACTTCTCCTGCTCTCTAGGCTGCTCTGATCTGTGTGCACCCTTCCCTGACTTGCCTGAGAAACCCTCATCCCCCACCCCTTCCTGGATGGGCATAAGCTACAAGAATGGAATAGTGGGCCTCACTGCAGACCACAGGGTGTGGTGGAGGTCTGAGATGCCAGCAGCCCATCTAAAGGTCTGATGGCTGCATAGGACCCAAGGGTTTCTGGGACCTCCACAGGCTCTCTTGGCCCATGCATCTTGGTGATGCCAAACCACTTGGAAACCACGGGTTCCTCTTCTCTTTCTGCAGTCCTACTAAGAGCATGGGCTGGGGTCCCGACACCCTGTGGAGGCTGTTTGTCCACAAGGATCGAACACCTCCCGGTGGAGGCCAGCTGTCTGAAGGGGTTCCAAAGCCCGGCAGAGACCACCTGCTTGGAGCAGGAAGGGAGAGGTGACTCCAACTTCCTGACCGGAAGCCCCAAGTGCTACACAAAGCCTGAGTAACTGGAAGGCC
The DNA here is from genome assembly GCA_004026805.1 of Lasiurus borealis. NCBI lineage: Eukaryota > Metazoa > Chordata > Mammalia > Chiroptera > Vespertilionidae > Lasiurus > Lasiurus borealis. The sequence goes on along the minus strand of PVJN01058619.1, from coordinate 2,867 downwards.
TCAGGCGTTTCCTGTAATCCAAATGCATCCACGGGTTCAAGAACCTCAAGGGACTCAAGCATAAGCAGGTACCTAAGTATATTAAATGATCCCAGTACCTCAGAGGCGCCAAGCACCTCTGAGATCCCAAACATCTTGAAAACTGAGCTCACCTCAAAGGGTCCTAGCACTTTGAGGACCCCAAGCGTTTCTAAGAGTTTAAGGATCTCTGAGGCCTTCAGACCCTCAAGATTTCTGAGTATCTCTGAGGCCCGGCCCAAAACCTAAAAGGCTCCCAGTAACTTCAAGGCCCCCCAAAATCTTTGAAGCTCCGTGCCCTTTGAAGGCTCCCAGCCTATCTGACGTCTCGAGTTGCTTGAAGGCCCTTGGCACATTGAAAGTTTCAGACACCGTGAGTCCCTCAAAGGCTCTAAGCATCTCAGAGATGCCACGCACCGAGGGGTCCAAGCCACCTCAAAGCCCTGCATATCAAAAGCCACAAACACATCTGAGGACTCCGCCACATGAAGACCCTTAGAACTTTAGATGGCCCGAGCTTGTTGAAGGCCGGAAGTAGCATGAAGTGCCTCAGAGACTCCTGATATCTCAAAGGAACTCATCACTTCAGAGATTCCAGGCTTCTCAGGCATTTCTCAAAAACAAAAATTCTCTAACGCTTGTAGTATGCCAAAGAACATCAAATGACAGAAAAGCTTCAGAAAAGGTCTCCTACATATGATGCTAGACAACATTTTCATGGTGGGCACCTGTGCTAAAGAGACCCTCATCTGGAATGTTCTGTAGAACTTGGGAGTGCAGCTGAGGAACACGTACAGATATTTGTCATGAGAAGCATCATCCAAGCATTTATATGGCAGGATTTCATGGAATATAAACCAGGAAACCATGGAAATCCAGTGAAGTATACTCTTGGATGAGGAAGAGAGAAGATTCAACCGGGAACATGTCTAAAAGGTCACCAGGCATTTCTCTCAGGAACTACCGTGGGTGAGGGTGTACAAATTGTTTGAAAGTGCAATGTGTGTGCATGTCCACAGGGTGGGGCAGAATTAGCATTCTGACTGTCTCCTTCAGCCATGTGGCAAACCCAGAGGACCACCTAACATGGTGGCGGCCCCGGGTCTACACTAAGTCATGTGGGATCCGCTTCCTACCCTCCTCCAGCTGTCAGACTCACCTCATGGCACCAAGGATCCGAGGCCCTTCCCATCAGTCCCATCACCGGGGCCTTCCGAAGCCTCTCCCTCCCCCTGCAGCAAAGGAGGAGATGTGGGAGTCTCCTTCACCTTCTCACCAGCTACTGGCAAACAGCACACACAAGGAGCTGGGCCCACCCCCCACCAAAGTGACCCCATTTACCCCCTACAACTGGCACGTGATGGACAAAGTCCACTGATGGGGAACACGAGGAAGCATACCCCGCCTGGCTTTGTGGGGCCCTGAGGCCACAGCTGTCACACACAGAGAGGGGCCAGGGTCCCTGCTTCTGCCTGGGCCTCCAGTCAGCCCGACGCTGCCTCCTGCTGTGGGCAAGGTCAAGTCCCCGCGGACAGGGCGGCTAACCACTGACTTCCTGGCCAGGCCCAGGGACCCTGGAAGGCAGCCGGCAGGCGAGGGGGCTTTATGAGAAGGAAAGTAGGAACGGAGACCCACCAGCTTCACATTCACTCAGTGAACAGGACGCGGAGGGCCCTCGGATTCAGGCAGAGGACAGGACCTGGGCTGCAGGAACCGAGAGGCAGTGGCCGGCCCGGAGGGGCCGTATTTCTCCACGCCACCTCCAGATGTGGCCAGGTGTGAATCCGGGGTTCAGCTCCCGCCCTGACTTCCCTGTGGAGAGCCACAAGGAAGACCATGGCCGATCCCAGACAAGGCCCCGTCCACTCCACAGACCAGAGAGCTTTCCATGCCCCTCTGCCTGCCAAAGCGCTCCCAAGCGCCGTGTCTACTGAAGACACTGGAGACGGCAGCGCCACCAGCCTCAGTAACCCCGAGAGCAGCCCTGAGTTCTCCTGGGGACAGGGCTGCTGTAAATCCTCCCCCTTCACAGCAAGGGGCGCAGAGACAGCGGACGGGCCAGGCCAGGAGGCTCAGTGGGCTGGAGCATCGTCCCCACACACCAAGCTCGAAGGACACATACAAGAAGCAACCAATGATTGCACAAAGAAGTGGACACAAACTCTCTCTCTCTCTCTCTCTCTCTCTCTCTTTCTCTCTCTCTCTCTCTCTCTCTTTCTCTCTCTCTCTGTCTCTCTCTCTCTCTGTCTCTCTCTCTCTCTTTCTCTGTATCTCTCTATCTCTCTCTCTCAAATCAACGAATAACAATAAACATTGTCAGAGAGCTGCAGGTCAGTCAGTGAGCGGGAAAAGCGCTGCAGAGCAAAGGCACTGAGGATCTTCTCTGTACCAGGGGCTCGCCATGTATGGTCTCTGCCAGGTCAGTGAGGTGACACACACCCCCAGTGTATAGGACGCGCCAGCTAGCTCAGGGCAAGGAATACTGCGCGCTCATCCCAATCCCACAGGCAGGAGGGGAGAGCAGCAGGTCACCCGGACATTCTGCTCTGACCCCCGCTGCCAGTAGGCCGATCACACACACACACACACACACACACACACACACACACACACACACACGGAGAAGAGACTACGTGCAGCGGCAAGCCGCCCATGTAACGTGGAGAGGGGAGGGGAGGGGAGGGCAGGGTCCGCAGTCCGGCCTTCAGGAGCTCAAAGTCCGATAACAGGGTGGCCGCTCCTCCGGGAGGTCACCAACGGCTCCGCCCGCTCCCGGGCCCGAGGGGGTCCGCGTTCCTGAGAAACACTCCCGGGGGGTCAGGGTCAGGGTCCCGGCGCCGCCGCCAAAT
>PVJN01058618.1:0-12102 GCA_004026805.1 Lasiurus borealis | reverse complement strand
AACTACCAACTTATATTACCAAGTGCAGAGTAGCAACTGGGTTCCTCCCATCTCAGACTCTGGTGAGACCCAACTGCATGTTCCACCCTTGGCTTTCAAGAGACACCCCTCTGGGTTTATGATACAGTCCTCTTGATGGGTCACTGCATTTCTGTCACTGTCACTGTGTTGAGTGGGGTTCTGTAGGGCTGGCTCCTATCTGCCAGTTCCGAGTCAGGCTCCACTTGCTGCTGTCCCACCCAGGCAAGAAGACAAGAAGACACCCCTTCCCTTCTTCTCTGAGCAATCCCCATCAACAGCAAGGAGACAAAGCAAGAGTACCTCTTACTAGGTGGGTGACCAATCTCTTGATGCCCCCATATTCTCATCTTTAAAATTGTACCTACTTATTGGTAGACTCATTGTGGAGACCATTTCACAGCACATACAAATACTGAATCATTGTACTGTACACCTAAAACTAATTAAATGATATATATAAATTACACTTCTTTTTTTTAAAAAAACAACACATCTCTTAAAGACAGGTTTTTTTTAAAAAAAAAAATAGTACCTACTGCATTGGTGTGTTATATAAAGGTACGATGAGTTAATAGATGTCAGGAGCTTTGCCTCAGCTGGTTATCTAGGGCCTTATGAGCCCTACATAAGTGTTAGCTTTTATTACTATCCTGAATGAACCTGAGAAACGTAGCTGTGCTTCATACCTATGTGTGGGTATGTGCATTTTAACAGAGTTAGGAAATGTTCTTTAAAGAAAAGGAGAAATTACAGTCAACCATAAAGAAGGTACAAGACCAGAAGAATCACAAGGACCAGATGGCTTAGAGCTGTACAGAAACTCGGGTTCAAAAAGACTCCTGGAGCATATTTTGAAATTAAAAACAAAACAGCTGCCTCAGAGCATGTACATCCTTTAGCATCCATCAGTCTGCTATCCATCTGTGTGTCCATTCATGTACTCGACAGATACTGTACACATGGACTTACTGCAGTCATTTCACCAGGTACTGGGCACCTCAGGAGGATGACAGGCTCAAAGTCTTAAGATGCTGGCGAGGTGGGGGGTGAAATGAGGGCATGTGACAGGGGGTAGGGGAGACTGAGGGAAGGTCAATGCATGGGGGCGGGGGGGCGGAGAGAGATACATGTACTACAATATGTAATAAAACAAAATAGTGGAATAAAAAGAAATGGGAAAAAAATAAAAACATTATTCTGAGAAGTCTATAGGCTTCTCCACACTGCTAAATGGGTCCATGTTACAAAAAAAAAATTAAGAACCCTGCCTTAATAAAAATAAATATTATTAATAGGTTATAAAAAAAATAAACACTTTTAGTGTACAAAAAAAAAAAAAAAAGAAGAAACTTTTGGTCTAAAAGAGAAATAGGTGAAAACCAAGATGGCGACATACACCTGTATGTGCTGCCTCCCATAACCACACCAAAACTACAACTAAAAGACAAAACAACTATCACCCAGAACCATGGGAAAACTGGCTGAGTAGTTCTACAACTAGAAGGGAAGAAAAAAAACTCATTGAGACTGTGTAGGAGGTGCAGAGCCATGGAAAAGCAGAGGTATGGAGGCACACAAATTGGGCTGGCAACTGGGTGCACTGTTTTTTGTTTTGTTTTGTTTTTTCAATTGAAGAGAGATAACGAGCTCCCGTTTGCTCTGAACTCAGTTTCTGGCGAGACTCTGGGGACCCAGACTCCTTCAGGGAGAAACTGGACTGTCTGGTATCGGGTCAGAAAGTGAGGGCGACTTTCTCACAGAGGTGCGCACAGGAATCATTGTTTACTGCTGTGGGGCATGGGATGTGGGGGACGCGGAAACGCAGAGACAACTGACGGGCAGCCATTGCCTGGTTGCCATGCCTAGTGATTCCCTGAGACCCTGCACCACCCAATTTACAAACCCACCCAAGCTGTGCACAACAGCTTTTGCATATGAATGGGCTGCCCTTTCATAGTGTAACCTAACAAACTGCAGTTGAGTCAGATAGCTCCAAAACTTCCAAACCCCAAACAAAGAGGAGAAATCTGCAGATCTCACTGTAGTTTCTACTGGATGACCTCAGACTTGCACCTCCTAGAAGATCCAGGAGGCCGTGTACCTAGTGGTCAGTTGAAACGATACCAGATTTCAACTCTTCACATCCATAAGCAACACACTCAAGAGGTAGACTCAGTGAGCACCAAAGCCCCACTGAAGCAAGTCCTGTCCCATAAGGGTATCTCCACCATAGCAGTTTTTCCATTATAGATACAGCTGATCCTCACAGCCAATTGGCCTGGAGATCAATTCCTTACAGTGTACCAACAGCAATCAAGGCTTAACTACAATAAGACTATGCATTCAGCCCACAAAGGGTGCACCAAGAGTATCCACCTCAGGTAACTGGGGAGGCTTAGCCACTGGGCCCTGTACATCACCTACCACACAAAGCCACTCCATCAACACAGGGAAGCAGCCAAAATGCGGAGACAAAGAAACATGTCACGAATGAAAGAAATGGAGAAAAGCAAACTACTGGATATAGAGTTCAAAACCACAGTTATAAGGTTACTCAAGAATCTTTAAGAAAATTAGTGAGACCTCCAAGGAACTTAGTGAGACCATCAAGGATATTAATGAGAAAGCAAAAAAAAAAAAAAAAGGAAAAAGACCAGTAAGAAAGTAAGCATATGCTGTCTAAATAAAGAATAATATACAGAAATCCAACAATAGACTAAAGGACCCCAAGAATCAAACCAAAGATTTGAAATAAGAGGAAGCAAAAATCACCCAACCAGGAAAACAAAAAGAATAAAAAAATATGAAGATAGTTAAGGAGTCTCTGGGATAACTTCAAGCATACCAACATCCAAATTATGGGGGTACTAGAAGAAGAGAGAGAACAAGATACTGAAAACCTATTTGAAAAAATAATGATAGAAAACTTTCCCTACCTGGTGAAAGAAAAGGACTTACAAGACTAGGAAGTGCAGAGAACCCCAAACAAAAGAAATCCAAAGAGGACCACACCAAGACACATCATAATTAAAATGCCAAGAGCAAAAGACAAAGAGAGAATCATAAAAGCAGCAAGAGAAAAACAGTTAATTACCTACAAGGGAGTACCCATATGACTGTCAGCTGATTTCTCAACAAAAACTATGCAGGCCAGAAGGGAATGGCAAGAAATATTCAAAGTGATGAACAGCAAGAACCTACATCCAAGATTACTCACCCAGCAAAACTATCAGTTAGAATTGAAGGTCAGATAAAGAGCTTCACAGATAAAAAAAAGCTAAAGGAGTTCATCACCACCAAGCCAGGATTATATGAAATGCTGAAGGGTACTCTTTAAGAAGAGGAAGAAAAGAATGAGGTAAAGATAAAAATTATGAACAACAAAGTGACAACAAATACATATCTATCAACAAGTGAATCTAAAAATCAAGTAAATAAAAAAAATAATGAACAGAATAAACTGGTGAATGTAATAGAATCAGGAGAATAGAAAGGAAGTGGACTGACAATTCTTGGGGGGAAGGGGACATGAGGGGTGTGGGAAGAGATTGGACAAAAATCTTACACCTATGGATGAGGACAGTGGCAGGGGGTAAAGGTATGGGGTGGTGGTGGGGAACTCAGGTGGAGGGGAGCTATGGGGGGAAAAAAGAGGAACATCTATAATAATTTGAACAATAAATATTTATTTTTTTAAAAAAAGAGAGAAAGGTAAGCCAACAAATCATTTAAAAATGGAGTAAAAAGTGCTAACATGTGAGCTTGCAAGGGGTTTATAAGCACTCAGAGGAAAAAGAAATAATAGAAGGTACTCCCCTTTTCTACAATGTCAGACTGTATTTGTATGGTTAAATCTAAAAACAATCTTGCTACTTTGTTGGTACACAACAAACCTAAGGAGTAGGTACTATTTTCTTTTTTTAACTCTCTTTAAGATGTGCATTATACCTACACAAATAAAAGAAAAACATACAAATTGACTATCACTTTGCAATGCCTACCAGCCAATCAGGAATGAGTATGCAAATTAATCCAACAAAGTTGATGGCAGCCCCTCACTCCAGCATCTCCAGGCTTCTGGGCAGCACGCCTGAAGGCATGGAGCGGCCAGGCAGGGCGGGATGCCTGTTGAGAAGAGAGGGTGGGGGTTGGAGGAGAGCTGCAGGAGTGGCGCTTCAGCTGGAGGGAAGACTGAAGACTGAAGGCTGAGGCCAGAGCAAAAACAGAAGGCAGTAGCCAGAGCGAAGGTCTGGGTCCTGGGTGCCAGAGAAAAACCAGTGCTGGCAGCCAGGGGCAGGAAGGCCTATTGCACAAATCTATATATATCCTATCTAATAAACATAACATGCAAATTAACCATCACTCTGCTATACCCACTAGCCACACCCACCAGCCAATCAGGAGCAAGTATGCAAATTAACCCAACCAAGATGGCTGTGGCCACAGAGCAAGCAGCAGGCTTGGGTTTCCCCCACAATGAAGGAAGCAAAGCTTTCTGCACACCCTGGTGGGCCTAGGCCTCCACTCAAGGCTACAAAGTTTCAATTATAGAAGATAAATAAATCCCAACAAAAATGGCAGCAGCCACAGAGCTGGAGAGAGCAGGAGGCTTGAATTGCCCCTGGCAATGTAGGAAGCCAAGCTCCCGCAGCCCTGGTATGCCTTGGCCTCCTCCTCTCAAGGCTACAAAGTTTCAATTATAGAAGATAAATAAATCCCAACAAAAATGGCTGCGGCCACAGAGCTGGAGAGAGCAGGAGGCTTGGGTTGCTTCCACGATGGAGGAAGCCAAGTTCCCACAGCCCTGGCCTGCCTTGGCCTCCCCTGCTCAGGCTACAAAGTTTCAATTATAGAAGATGAATAAATCCCAGATCCCAGGGCTTCCACTTGGGTTGCTGGGGGGCATGGCTGGCCTGCAAACTACCACAGGCCCCTTGCTCAGGCCGCCCCACCCCCAAAGGGAACCCCCACCCTGATCCAAGACACCCTTCAGGGCAAACCAGCTGGCCCCCACCAGTGCACCAGACCTCTATCCTATCTAATAAAAGAGTACTATGCAATCTGACCATCATTCCAACACACAAGATGGCTGCCCCCATGTGGTCAAAGATGACTCCCCCATGTGGACACAAGATGGCTACCACAAAATGGCCAGTAGGGGAGGGCAGCTGGGAGGGACTAGGCCTAAAAGGGAGGGTAATTGTGGGCAATCAGGCCAGTAGGGGAGGGCAGTTGGGAGGGACCAGGCCTACAAGGGAGGGCTGTTGTGGGCGATCAAGCCTGCAGGGGAGTGCAGTTAGGGGAGACCAGGCTGGCAGAGGGGGGAAGTTGGGGGTGACTGGGCCTGCAGGGAAGGGCAGTTGGGGGGGACCTAGGCCTGCAGAGGAGGGCAATTAAGGGTGACTAGGCCTGAAGGGGAGGGAAGTTAGGGGTAACTAGAGCTGCAGGGGAGGAAAGTTAGGAGAGACTAGACCTGCAGGAGAGGGCAATTAGGGGCAAATAGGCTGACAGGGGAGCAGTTAGGCATCAATCAGTCTGTCTGGGAAGTGGCTGGGAGGTGATCAGGCTGGCAGGCAGAAATGGTTAGGGGCAATTAGGATAATCAGGCAGATGAGCAGTTGGAAGCCAGCAGTCCTGGATTGTGAGAGGAATGTCCAACTGCCCATTTAGGCCTGATCCTGGTAGGAAAGGGTGCAAGCTGGGCTGAGGGACACACACCCCATGCACCAATTTCATGCACCAGGCCTCTAGTGTGTGTGTATACACACATACACACACACACACACACACACACACACACACACACATTTCTGAGAGGGAGAGAAGATAGAAGCATCAATGGTGAGAGAGGACCATTGATCAGCTGTCTCCTGCATAACCCAGGCATGTGCCCTGACTAGGAATTGAACTGTAATCTACTGGTTCACAGGTCAATGCTCAACCACTTAGCCACATAGGCTTGGTAAGAGATGCATTTTGTAAAAAAAATGAGGTATATTTCCTCAAAAATTAAAAATGGAACTCCCACCGAAACCCGTTTGGCTCAGTGGATAAAGCATCAGCCTGTGGACTGAAAGGTCTCAGGTTAGATTCCGGTCAAGGGCACGTACCTTGGTTGCGGGCACATCCCCAGTGGGAGGTGTGCAGGAGGCAGCTGATCAATGTTTCTCTCTCATCGATGTTTCTAACTCTCTATTCCTCTCCCTTCCTCTCTGTAAAAAATCAATAAAATATATATATTTTTAAAAATGGAACTCCCACTTGACCCAGTAATCCCACTTCTAGGAATATATCACACAAAGAAAATCAGAAACACTAATCAGACAGGATATATGCACCCCTACATTCATACAACACAATTTACAATAGCTAAGATTTGGAAACAGCCTAAGTACCCATCAGCAGCTAAATGGATTCAAAGAACTATGGCACATCTACACAATGGAATACTACACTGCTGTAAAGAGGAAGGAACTCTTACCATTTGCATGGATGGAGCTGGAGAGCATTATGCTAAGCGAAATAAGCCAGTTGGAGAAAGATAAATATCACATGATCTCAGTTGTGCAATATAATGAACAACATAAACTGATAAGCAAAAATAGAGCCAAAGTCATAGAAGCAGTGAACAGATCATCCAACTGAAGAGGGAAGGCAGGGGGAAGAAGGAGATCAGAGATCAACCAAAGAAACTGTATGCATGCATATGAGCATAACCAATGAACACAGGTGAGGATATGTGCTGGGGGATGGGAGCAGCTGGGGAGAGGTCGATGGGGGAAAAAGGAGACATGTAATACTTTAAACATAAAGGATTTAAATTTAAAAAGTTGAGGTATAATTCACATATATCATTTTATTAGGGTTTATTAATCCCATGTGAGGAAGACTCCTACTTTACTAGAAACTAGAGGCCCAGTGCATGAAATTCCTACACAGCTATGGTCTCTAGGCCTGGCTGGCAATCAGGGCTGATCAGGGCCTTACGGCTGCTGGATGGGGCCTTCCTTCATTCTATGCCACCCCCTTCCTTCATTCTGTGGTCACTGCATGTCATAGCAGCGATTGAACTCTTGAACTCTCAAGGGGACACTGCATATATTATATATACATATATACACACATACACACACACACACACACACACACACATATATATATAACCAATATTCAACAATTTTGACCTATAGTAACAGCAATTTATATGGTTCGTATAACATTCATATTCATATATATATATATATATATATATATATATATATATGTTATTTTATTTTTGGAACATCCTCAATATAATTTTCATTTAAATCCTTTAGGAATATTCAATTGGAGCTAACAGATTATTTTCCTTCTTCTGACTATTACCAAGAACTATGTACATATTAAAATCCCCTAGTATAATCAGGTCTATCCTAAAGATTCCTTTATTTTTAAATCATTCGTGGTTATATGTTTCCCTCTTGTGGTAGAAAATGGAAAAACCAAGCAAACATTCCCACAGCCTCACAAGGGGGCGTACCAACTGGCTCCAGCCACATCGCACCACACTAGGGAGTCCGTTCACATGGAATACAATGAGAATCATGCTCCCTGGAGTTTTATGGCAGACAGTGGTTGGCCCACTATCAAAAAAAAACTCATTGATACAGACAACAGAAGGTGGTTACCAGAGGGGAAGGGATGGGGGAGGACAAAGAAGGTAGAATATATGACAGAAGGAGACTAGACTTCAGGTGGTGAGCACACAATAGAGTATACAGATGTCACATTACAAAGCTGTACACCTGAAATTCACATGTTATTAACCAATGTTACTTCAAATAAATATTTTTCAAAAAAAGACTGTCTCAGCACACTGCTAGAGCATTAATATATTACCGGATAAGTACTGTGACCCAGTCCTCCTTATAAATAACTTTTTAGATTTGCTAAGCTAAGTCTCCAAGATTCTCCCTTCCCATTTGGGGGTCATAAGATAATTCTGAGGCTGTGTCTTAGGCTGGCCTGTGTAAAGCGAGCTCAGGGCTAAGGACCCATGTGGTAATAACTCATCATGCTGCAGCCACTTCCTCCCTCCCTGCAATGCAGGAGCTCAGACACTACTGTTTTAAAGTCTAAGCAAGCCCTTACTTCCCACAATGGCCTCTTTGTTTTGCCTGTGCTGTTTGTTCCCTCTGCTAGAAGGTCTCCGCTTTTTCCTGGCTTCCTCTTTGTTATCCTTCAGGGCTTGGCTTCAGTGCATCTCCCCTGGAGACTTCCTCTGACCACCTCTTCATGTGTCCCTCCCAAGGGCTCTTTCAATGGCCCTTAAGGCACCTATCACACTATTGTAGAGCCCACTGGGTGACCAGCTCCACAGGGAGCCGGAGACTGCACGCACGGTGTATGACCCAAATGCACAGCACAATAGAAAGCAGTGAGAAAATGCTCAGTTACGTCTGGGGGATAGAAAGCACTCCTTCAAATATTGTTCGGGAGAAGTTGCTGGAGCAAGTAGATTCAAGCAACTATTTACTAAAACCGCTACCCTAAGACCCTTGTGGGTAGAACTGGGATGCAAATACCAGGCACTCTGACAAGCATTTAAGCTACTCAAGGACAATTCTGCTTATTTGGAGGCTGGTCACGGTGTCCTTTTGAGATGAGACAACTAAGTATTAGGCAGATAACATACTACTGAAAAATTAAAGTTATACAGAACTGGTCCCCAACCCGCACCCCAGGCCCTGTGCATGAAACACTCTCTAAACCAGTGGTTCTCAGCCTTTCTAATGCCACAACCCTTTAATACAGTTCCTCATGTTGTGGTGACCCCCAACCATAAAATTATTTTCATTGCTACTTCATAACTGTAATTTTGCTACTGTTAATGAATCGTAATGTAAATCTCTATGTTTTCTGATGGTCTTAGGCTCTACAACAGTGGTTCTCAACCAGGTTGAGAATGGCTAGCAGGGTCATCTAAGAGAGCAGTTGGTATTTTGCGGCTCAAGAGTCACAGTTTGCCGCTCTCTTGACTAATGAGTTTGCTGACCACTGGCCTAAAACCATCAGAAAACACAGATATTTACATAATGATTCATAACAGTAGCAAAATTACAGTTATGAAGTAGCAATGAAAATAATTTTATGGTTGGGGAATCACTAAAACATGAGGAACTGTATTAAAGGGTCATAGTATTAGAAAGGTTGAGTACTGCTCTAAACAAAAGACACTTCTGAGAATCCAAGATGTTGGCATAGGTAAACACCTACACTGCTGCCTTGCACAACAATTTCAAAACTACAACTAAAAGACAGAACGGACATCACCCAGAACCACAGGAAAGATGGCTGAGTGGAAGTTCTACAACTAGAGGGAAAGAGAGGGGCTCACGGAGACCCAGAGGAGCTGCAAAAAGCTGAGGTACAGAGACGCACATGTGGAGAGAGCAGGTACTGGAGTACCTGCCTGGCTTTCTCTGGCGGGAGGGAAACAGAGACTCTCAAAGGCATTGAACCCCTTGTCCTATGACACTAAACCCCAGATCCAGACGAAACTCATCCGGGGGGAGTTTGGACTGTGAAAAGAGAGAGGTGCACGGAAATTTAGGGGAGTCACAAAAGATTAGAGGTCTGCTGGCGCACACGGCATTGCGCGCAGAGGACAAATTGCTGATTGTGCTGCTGGCTTTCGAGAGTGGGCGGGAGACAGACCCTCCCAACTGTGCCACTTCTGACTCCACTAAATCCCAGTTTCGGGTGAAACCCTGGGGACTAGACTCGTGTGGTCCTGGAGCGCAGGGGAGCCGGAAAGGCAGTGGTCTAGAGGCACTTTGAGAGAAAGCGCACACGCGAGCACAGGGACTGCTCCAGCAAGTACCCAGTCATGTGAGACTCAGGGGCCGTGGCAGGCAGGGCCAACTGGAAGGCAGGGCGGTCCCTTAAGCCCTGAGACTCCACCCATTCCCAAGCTCAACAGAGAGGCTTCTGCAGTATCATAAGGCTGATTCCAAATCCAACACAGAAGTTCTCCCGGCATAGTGAAAATACCAAGACAAGGGAAGGGATCACAAACAAAAGAAATGGAGGAAAACAAACGACTGGATATAGACTTCAAAACCACACTTATAAGATTTTTCAAGAATACCCTAGAAAAGTTGGATAAAGTTAGCGAGAGCCAAGAGGAGATGAAAAAGGACCAACTAGAGATGAAAAAGGACCAACTAGAAATTAAACATACACTGACTGAAATAAAAAATATTATACAGAGTCCTAACAGCAGACTAGAGAAAGGCAAGAATCAAGTCAAAAATTTGAAATATAAAGAAGCAGAAAACACTCAACTGGAAAAGCAAGAAGAGAAAAGAATCCAAAAATGTGAAGATAATGTAAGGAGACTCTGGGACAGCTTCAAGCATACCAACATCAGAATTGTGGGTGTGCCAGAAGAAGAGAGAGAGCAAGATACTGAAAACCTATTTAAAGAAATAATGACTGAAAACTTCCCACATCCGGTGAAAGAAATAGACTTACAAGTCCAGGAAGCACACAGAACCCCATATAAAAGGAATCCAAAGAGGACCACACCAAGACACATCATAGTTAAAATGCCAAGAGCAAATATTAAAAGCAGCAAGAGAAAAACAGTTCATTACTTACAAAGGAGCACCCATATGACTGTCAGCTAATTTCTCAACAGAAACGATGCAGGCCAGATGGGAGTGGCAGGAAATATTCAACGTGATGAATATCAAGAACCTACAACCAAAAATACTCTATCCAGCAAAGCTATCATTCAGAATTAAAGGGCAGATAAAGAGCTTCACAGAGAAGAAAAAGCTAAAGGAGTTCATCAACTCCAAACCAGTATTATATGAAATGCTGGAAGGTACTCTTTTAGAAGAGGAAGAAGAAAAAGGTAAAAGACAAAAAATTATGAACAACAAATACATATCTATCAACAAGTAAATCTAAAAATTAAGTGAATTAAACATTTGATCAACAGAATAAACTGGTGAATATAATAGAATCAGGAGCACAGAAAGTGAATGGACTGATAATTCTCAGGGGGAAAGGGGTGAGGGGTGTATAGGGAGAGACTGGACAAAAATCATACACCTATGGATGAGGTCAATGGGGGGGGGGAGGTAAAGGTAGAGGGAGGGGTGGGAGCCAGGTGGAGGGGAGCTATGGAGGGGAAACAAGAGAAACAAATGTAATAATCTGAATAATAAAGATTTAATTTTTTTTAAAAAAAAGACACTTCTGTGTGGAATCTTATAGGCTAACAGGTGGATCATGTCATAGCTGAGAAGAAGAAAAGTGAAACGGAGAAGGTGCAAGGTAGCTGGGGGGCTATCAGCAAAGAGAAGTATGTATTTAAGGGTCTGTATTTCCCATCAAAATCCCCACTGCCCAGTGGAGCAGCCCGCTTAATATGACTATTGTTATGTTAAACAATGTGAAGCATTAGGCTAGGTAACTTCTTATGCATTGTCTTATTATTTCCTAAACACACCTCTATGATGTAATATTTTACTTTTGCCAGTGAGGGAAAAAAAAAACGGTTCAGGCAGTTTGCCTAAAATTAATTAGCTAATAAACAACAATATATCCAGGAATCAAACTCAAAAGTTTGACACCAAAGTTATACTGCAATGAAATTCTAATGCAAAAGAAGTGATTTTGATGTCCCACTAACCTCAAAATGGCGTGATGGCTTTACTTTTTGGTTATTCTTTAGCCATCTTCAGCTTTGGACTTTGACAGATGCCAGATAAAAACTGCATGTTGAGATTTGTTTTGGCAGGAGGCTGACATCAGTCCAGTGGGGTGACTTTTCTGAAGCAATTTCAAAATAAATGTAACAACTAAACTTGGGGTTGTACCTTTAGAGTTCCCCAAACCTTTGCATGACTATTATTTAATTTCCATAAATACTCCAGTAGAGCAGATAATAATAAGAATTAATCCCATTTTTCAAGTGAGAAAACTGGGTTTTAGATCAGTTAAGCAAAATACATCATAATACTGCACAGTAAATGGTACAACTGAGATTTGAGCCTTTCCATTCCAACCCCTCACTGTGAACTCAAGTTA
>PVJN01058617.1:0-12102 GCA_004026805.1 Lasiurus borealis | reverse complement strand
AGTTTTAAGATATGCCTACCATCTAGCTCCTTCATGAATTTCCCTGGAAATCTTATGCCAGAGTGCTCCACTGGTTTCCTCTATCCCTTCTCCCAGGATTTTGTGAGCAATCTTCAGTAGAAATTGGAGTCACGTTCAGATGCCACTCAGTTCTCCCAGGAGAATAATTTTTCATTAAAGTAGTTATACTCACATTGAAGCGTTTGGCATAGGAAGTTCAGTCAATCCTGTTGTTCGGTGTTTTAAGACAGTGCTTTCCAAAAGACATTCTTCAAGAAGTCAAAGGATGTTACACACAGAATTCTCCATAGCAAAATCCCATTTCTTCATTTTTGAAACTGTGCTAAATCTTTTGATTCTGGAGCTCTTCTTTATCAATGGATTCAACGACTTCAATTATCCATTTACACCAGCTCTTTCTCTCTTGACGTTTTGCTGTGCGGCACTGGCGAGGCCGGCCTGGCTGCTGCTACTGAGGGTTTTTGGGGGGACAGTCAGCGCCCACGTTTCCTGCCTGAAGCAGACCCTCTGGGGTCCGTCTTTACCTCCTCCTGAGCTTATTTGTATCAAATGAGCCTGCTTGTCGGGAGCAGTCAAAGCACGCATTGTTCCATCCCTGTGAGGAAAGGCAGATCTGCCACTGAAAGAAAAATGGCCTTTCCCAGGGTGCCCAGGCTGGCACGGAACAGGGAATTCCGGCCGGTGACCGCAGGGTGCTGGGAAGGAGAGGCAGCGTCAGAGCGCTGCCTGGCCCTGTGCCCACAGCCTTGTTGGCTGACGGTGAACTGGGGAGATTCTCATCACGCTAGGGACTTGGCTTTTCAGCCTCGTGTTCTGGCCCAGGGCAACATGTGAGCGTACACAGGCTTGCCTGGTGTCATGGCAACCCTCACAGGCATGATCCACTGGTCAGTGCCTGTCGTCTCAGAAGCAAAGGTGGCCTCATGCTTGTTGACAGAGTTGCAATAAAAATCTGAACCAGAACTGAAAAAATACTCTCCCTCATATGTTTTTAACCCTTTCTTTTTCTTTCATTTCCTTTTCTACCTAAAAAGGTATTCCGAAGATATGGACATCTTGATGTGAAAGAAAACTTTAGAAAGTTGTTACTACCCTGGGTTAATATTTTCCCCTCTCAGTGGCTTGACATACAAAATATGGATATGGATTCTCTGTGGATTCGGGCCACTTTCCAGGGCAGCTGTCGATTCAGCAACTCACACTCTTGCTCCATCCAAGATCTCCAGGTTCCTGGATCATCCAAGAGGAAGAAAATCTAAAGCAGTGGTTCTCAACCTTCCTAATGCCGCAACCCTTTAATACAGTTCTTTATGTTGTGGTGACCCCCAACCATAAAATTATTTTTGTCGCTACTTCCTAACTGTAATTTGCTACTGTTATGAAGCTTAATGTAAATATCTGTGTTTTCTGATGGTCTTAGGAGACCCTGCTAGCTGTTCTCGACCCACAGGTTGAGAACCGCTGATCTAAAGGTTTCTGTAGAGATCTTCACAGCTTCAGCCTGACGCTGACACATATCACTTCTCCCGTTTCCTTTGGCTGTAGGTTTTCATGTGGCCCTGTGTGACCGCAGGAGTACTTATTTCTCCTTTAATTTTGGGGTTGACAATCTTTTTTTTTTTCTTTCATCACTTTGAAGACACCATCTCATTGTATTGTGTGTTTTGTGTTTTCTGATGAGAAGCCTACCATAATCTTTCTGTACTGTAAACAACTCTAAAAGGTTGTTTTTTGTCTGCTTGCAGGGATTTTTGTCTGCTTGCAGACTGAAAACGTGGCCTGCTACGGGTACATCAACGGTGGCAGAAGACAAGAGACGCCTGAGTGAGAAACACAGGACATTCTCACTCATGGCACAGAAGCAGCATGAGCATCGGCTTATTTGCATGTGTTCCTCTTGCTCCACATCCTACAAGGTAGAGGTAAGCGGTCCCAGGTGGATTGTATTCTAGGAGAGGGACCCTCAGCTCAGGGGACCCAAATCTTTTATAATGGGCAGCCATCATGTCTGCCATGGTTTTAGAGCTCTCGAGACACTGTTTAGTGGTACCTCGAGATTTTTGAGATACGAGCTGTCAAGCGAGCGATTTTTGCTTTGAAATACGAGCAACAGTTGAGATACGAGTAATCGCGCGGATCGGCCAGCTGCACACGACCCACCAGTTTACCACGAATGGAGCGTTTCATAGTTTCCCACGCCTCAAGGTTATGGAACGAATTAAACTCGTATCTTGAGGTACCACTGTGTTTTATAAGACTGTCAGCGAACCCACTATTTGCTTTGGGTAAAGCGTACCATGTCTATTGTACAGAGCAGTTTTATACACAAACATCCTTGGATGGATAGCCTGGAATTATTCAATCAGTGCCTCACTTCGCGAGATATTTAGAAACATGAGTGACCCAGGTAGACTTGTCTCCCAACTGAAATCTCTCTCTCTTTTTTTCCTGGCTGCTTCAGGATTTCCAATTTATGTTGTGTTCTCAGCAGTTTGCATATGAAGTTCCTAGGTTTGTGGGTGTTCATGCATGCATGTGTGTATTTTATTATTAATTCCTGTTCAGTGTTCTCTGAGCTACTTGGATCCGAGGTTTGTGGGTATATCAGTGGATTTTGTAACACTCCTGGCTATATTTCTTTGAATATTTCTCTTGCCCTCTTTTTTTCTCTTCTCCTTCTGGATTCCAATGATATATATATATTATACCATTTGATATTAACTCACAGTGTCTCTGAGTTTGGCTTTTTTAGATTTCACATAGAAGTGATATTATTCAGTGTTTGTCTTTCTCCCTATGAATCACTTCATTTGGCATAATGCCCTCAAGCTTCATTGATGTTTCCTTATACAAGACACACACACATACACATATGTCATATATATGTGTACATATTTATATGCACTCCAGAGATGGAATTTAGTCTCACAATCTTTTAAGCAATTTCTTTCACAATCCCAGAGACCAGAGATACTATATGTACACACTGTTATGCATAATGGCATATGTAATGGCCTTTGGGCCCGTTATAGGTTAAATTATGTCACCCCCAATAATTCATATATTAACGTCTTAACCTCTAGTGCCTCAGAATGTGACAGGGTCTTTAAAGAGGTAATAACAGTGAAAATGAGGGCATTAATCTGTGCCCTACCCCAATAGGTGTAGTGTTCTCGTGTCAAGGGGAAATTGGGGCACAGACAGATCATGGTGGAAAAATAACCTGAAGACACGGGGAAGACAGTTTTCTGTAAGCAAGGAGAGAGGCCTCCAGGACACTAAGAAGGAACCAACCCTGCCGACACCTAGACTGTGGACTTCCCAGCCTCCAGGACTGTGAGCTAATATGTTTCTGATGTTTAAACTACCCGGCTTGTGGCCTTGTGTTAGAGCAGCCCTAGCAAACTAACATAAGGCCAATACCAGCAGGCCCAGCCTTCTTTCTGTTATTAGTGTTGTGTGACAAGTGAACCCCAAACTTTGAGGCTTAGAATAACCATTTTATTATTTGCATGGATTCTTTGGGGGAAGCTCATGCTCTTTGGGTCTTCAGTGAGAAAGACTAAAACAGCAGGTGGGCAGAATAATCTGCAGACTCACTCACTGACATGTCTGCTGCGTGGACTAGGACAAGGCCACGGCTTGAGCTACAGACGGAGCACCTACAGACTGAGCACTGACGTGTGGCCTTTCCGTGTGGTTGGGTTTCCTCACAGCTCGGTGGCTTTTGTGTAGTTGTCCTTACATGGTGGCTCTGATGGACAAACGAAAGTGGCATCACCTTTTATGACTCACCTGGGGAGACACCCAGGGTAGCTTCTACCGTGTTCTATTAGTCTAAGCTAGCGGTTCTCAACCTGTGGGTCGTGACCTGTTTTCTGATGGTTTTAGGCTCTACAGCAGTGACTCACAGGTTGAGAACCACTAGCAGGGTCGCCTAAGACCATCAGAAAACACAGATATTTACATTACGATTCACCACAATACGAGGAACTGTATTAAATGGTCACGGCATTAGAAAGGTTGAGAACGACTGGTAAGCAATCACAAGCTCATCTAGACTCAAGGCAGGGTAGGAATGCAATGTTTAAAACCTTACCCACTTCCCCACGTTATTCCTTTGCTAGGATAGGCATGTTTAATCCAAAACATGTGACTGCTGAGTAGAAGTCTTCGTAAGCTTTGGTCCACATGAGGTTATGGGGTAAGGTCAGACTAAATAAGGTCTAAAAGCCAAGTGGGGAACGTTAGATATGGTTAAATAGGAAAATAAGGATTGGCTTAGGTTATTAGAGATGATGAGATGCAATGGATGGAACGTTTCATTCCCCTTTTAAGAATAAGATTGAACACACCAGTCAAAGTTACCCTCCTAGAGTGTTAATGTTGAGAACTTTCAGATCAACATGTTAATCAAAGCCTCATGCCCTCATCTAAGCGGTAGTTTGCCTGAGCCAAAGCTCACCTGCCAGAATCAGAAACACTGGAACCCACATGTTAAAAATATGGTCACGACTTGCAATTTTATACAGAAGCCAGTGCCAGACAGATGCCTTCTCTTCTCCCTGAGGAGAAGGAATACATGATCTACCTGGGCTGAAAAAGGCCTCCTGAGGGAGCTATAAATCAACTCAGCTCCTATGCAAGGTGCTGTGCTGTGTGTTTTGGGGGTTACGAGATGTGTTAGGATGTGGACCCTCGTTTCAAGGCCGTTATCATTGAGCTAGGGCAATCCCCATTATAAGCTAAAATAACCGAAGCACAGAAAGATGACAGATCTTGGGTAAAAAGCTAACTTCAGATAAACCTGTTTATTTTGAGCAAGAGCCTTTTTATTCTCATTAGTGCCTTTTAATGAGACATCATGTGTTACTTCTAGTTTTGTTTGAAAAACGAGAGTCTGCCAAAATTGGGTTGGTTCAGTGGATAGAGCGTCGGCCTGCAGACTGAAAGGTCCCAGGTTCAGTTCTGGTCAAGGGCATTATGTACCTTGGTTACGGGCACATCCTCAGTAAGGGGTGTGCAAGAGGTAGCTGATCGATGTCTCTCTCTCACTGATGTTTCTAACTCTTTATCCCTCTCTCTTCCTCTCTGTAAAAAATCAATAAAATATATATTTAAACAAACAAACAAAAAAACAAACAAAAACGAGAGTCTGTTGGATTATTCGCTTTCAACTCTGAAGCCAGGAAGCAGGTGGAAGGAGGAAGAGTTTTCATGGCGGGCTGTTTCTCTAAAGCTGGAGTGTACTAAAGCCTGATTTTGAGTTAATAAGTGTGAGAATTTCTGACCTTCTCCAAAATGACTCCAGGTGTGCCAGAGACACTTAATGTTCCCTGAGAAGCCATACACTCATGCCCATGTCACAGTTCCCATATTAGTTAGGTTAGGTCCTGTCATTTGTGCAGGCAACGGCTGAAAGACCAAGTCTATCGTGTGATTCTGGGCTAAACTGCAGGCTGAGTTCTCCACCTTCACTCTTCCTGCCTTCGCCATGGGCCACGTGTTGAGATGTGAGAATGTCCACCATTTGGGTTCTTGGATAACTAGGTGGAGCTAAGGCCTTATTGACCCTCGTTGGGCTTGAGAGAGAAACACATTTTTATTGTGGTAAGCCCCTGAGATTTTTGAGGCTAATGTGCTATCACAGGAAAACATAGTTGATCGTGACGAAATGTACCAAAGAATTCAACGAAAGGTCTGAGAAGCAAAACTAGGGTTGAGAATAAGAGGAGACCAATGACTCTACATATCCATCTCTCAGTAAAGAAAAGAGATTTCAAGTTAAAATTGTAAGCCATTAGCAGCTCATCAGTATGATATCATACTCTCATTTCAAACAAAGAATTTTATTTTTATAGACAGGCCTCAGGGAAATGTCTTATTTTTCATGTTGAGCTTAGATTTCCTCTTCCCCACAAAGTGGAGATCTTTGAGGCTCTTGCTGTCTAACTAAGGTGCCACAGGTTGCAGGGACACAGACAGGAGAGTCTAATCAGCCCAAAGAGTGTGCCTGGTTAGTTCAGCCTAATTTTTAGAGAGAGAACAGTCACAATTTCAGGAGAATATTTAAAGGCGATTTAGGCAGTTCTGATTCTTGGGAGTTTCTTCCCTAGACTACTTCTGTATTTCTATTACACAAAAGTTTAGTGGGTTTAAAATAGGTGAAGAAAAAAAGGACAGCTTTCCTTCCTACTGAAGGCTAGGAAAAGCGTTTCCCTGCCTTTCTAGCTTACCAAGGAGGATGCAAGGTGTACCTGTGCTCCAATTTTGCACATTTGATATCCGGGGAATTGGAAGATTGTCCCAGGGATCCCATCCTAAGAAGGGGGTGACTATTCCACTGACAGGGCCTCCTCTGTAAGGTTGTCTTGAGAACAGTGGTGCATGGTGAGTCTCTTTTTCTAGAAATCTTGGGTGGACACATCTATAGTTTCCTGTGTCCATAGAAGCTTGAAAACAAGTGTTCGTCTAATGCAGATGCATATACAGTTGCATATGCCATTGAGTTTTAGGTCAGGCAGAAATGTCACCTTACTGTTCCTGAACGTCTCCTGCAGGAATGACTTCCGGTTTTGCAATGTCAGGAGAGAGATGTCTAACACGTATGTTAACTCAGGTAGGTAAAAGAAAAGTTTGCATTTGTATTTATGCATTGTTTTCTATAGTAGAATATTTCTTC
This sequence comes from Lasiurus borealis, assembly GCA_004026805.1. Taxonomy (NCBI): domain Eukaryota; kingdom Metazoa; phylum Chordata; class Mammalia; order Chiroptera; family Vespertilionidae; genus Lasiurus; species Lasiurus borealis. The sequence goes on along the minus strand of PVJN01058617.1, from coordinate 5,399 downwards.
TTCTTATCCTATGTTTGGCTGGTACTTGAAGATGGTGGGTCCGTGCAGCGGTATATCGACAAGTCAATGCTCCTATACCAGTAAAAACAGCCATACATTATATTCCCATTTGTTTAAAAAGCACATGGGCTCAAGATGCTTCCAAGAAATATTGTCAGTTTTTGAAAAGCAATTTATCTTTACTCACAGTTATATGTATGGCACCAAAGACGTGATGGTAATCATTTCTGTTTTTCGAATGCAAATGCCTGGGGCCGCTGCCATGGCGTTGGCAAGGGAAGGCATCAGCTTCAGCAAACGCAGCGTCGCTCCCCAGGCAGGGATTGTACTATGCTAATCACCGGAGAAAACAGACAAACTCACCACCAAGAGTACAAAGAAACCTGTGAGATCTGCGGACGTGCATGCGTGTGTGTGTGTGTGTGTGTGTGTGTGTGTGGTTTTGAGTATTTCAGAATTCAGATGATCTTTGAGTGGTGCATGATATTTCTCTCCCCCCAAAAAACAATTTGAGCTACACCAGAATATACATTTCTTCATTTTTGAAACATTGTGCTAAGTCTCGATTTTCTTTATCAATAGATTCAATGACTTCAATTATTCATTTACAACAGCTCTTTCTCTCGTGACATTTTTTTTTGCTGTGCAGCAATGGTGAGGCCGGCCTGGCTGCTGCTCCTGAGGGTTTTGTGGGGGGACAGTCAGCGCCCACATTTCCTGCCTGAAACAGGAAAGGGAGGAGAATGGACACAGGCAAGGTCATCCGTGTTTTGTTTTGTTTTTTAAATTTTTATTGATTTTTTACAGAGAGAAAGGGAGAAAGAAAGTCAGAAACATCGATGAGAGAGAGACATCGATCAGCCGCCTCCTGCACACCCCACTGTGGAGATGTGCTCGCAAGCAAGGTACATGACCTTGACCGGAATCGAACCTGGGACCCTTCAGTCCGCAGGCCGACGCTCTATCCACTGAGCCAAACCGGTCTCGGCGAGGTCATCTGTTTTTAAACCTGGGAGACAGACCAGAGCTCCATTCCAGCCTAATTAGATCCAACCAGGTGCCATTTGTATTCATTTCTGAATGGCAACTAAGTTCATAGTGAAATATCTTTGCAATCCATCCTGGGAGACAGGATGCTGAGGATGCTGAACGCTGGCAAGGACTAAACGGTGGTAATATTACATTATAGATCTCAGGCAGGCTCTTTAATGCCGTAATGAATTCAGGGAAGAGTAAAATGAGGTGGAAGGCAATTGATGATGTGACTAGGTGAGCGATACTTCACTATCGCGCAGACAGGGGCGCGGGGCCGGGGATGGGCCAGGAGATGGCGCATCGCTGTGGTCCAGCATCATCGCTGTCGCCCTGGTGCCAGAGGCAATTCTTTTCTCCCCTCCAGGCCGCGTGGCTTTATTTATTCAGTTCCTTTTACATTAATGGGCTCGGCAGCAGCTTGGGGGAATGGATTTGAAGTCCCAACACAAAACATAAATCCTACAGATTAAAAAAAAATGCATTTAAGACGATCGGCTTGTTTCTACCACGATAAAAATCCCTCTTATGGCTGAAGCCGGTTTGGCTCAGTGGCTAGAGCATCGGCCTGAGGACTGAAGGATCCCTGGTTCGATTCCGGTCAAGGGCATGTACCTTGGTGGCGGGCACATCCCCAGTAGGGGGGCGTGCAGGAGGCGGCTGATCGATGTTTCCCTCTTGTCGATGTTTCTAACTTTCTATCCCTCTCCCTTCTTCTCTGTGAAAAATCAATAAAATATATATTTTTAAAAAAATCCCTCTTATGAAGCTTGTCTGCAGGAGTTCCCTCAGCAGCGAAAGCTTCTGATGTCCATCCTGCCTTTTGGGATTTGAGGGGTGGCCCCTACCAACTCCAGAGGAGACCAGCCTGTCCAGCAGGGGTTTCCCCGGGAAGCTTGGGCTATGGCTAGGTCGGGGCATCGTTTTTGGGTCTTTCAGAGCCTGTGGGCTCCTTATCTTGGCTTTCTTGGGGTGAGTTGCTGGGCCAAGGTGTGTCATACCTAAAATAAAGTATGACAAGACTCTCTTTAAGCGTCTTCTAACCGCTATCATCACAAGGGGATCCTGGGAGTTGCCTCTTACTTACTTTCCTCTAGTTCAGTGGTTCTCAACCTGAAGGTCGCGACCCCTTTGGAGGTCGAACGATCCTTTCACAGGGGTCGCCTAAGACCATCGGAAAATGCAGATATTTACATCACAATGCATAACAGTAGCAACATTTCATGGTTGGGGGTCACCACCACATGAGGAACTGTGTGCAAGGGTCGCGGCCTTAGGGAAGATTGAGAACCACTGCTCTAGTTTCAGGCACGGAGAAGTTTGCAGAATGATGGTGTGAGGAGTACAGGATGGAAAGGGCGCTCAGAGGAACCTGGTCTGTTTTGCAGGTGGATGTAAACCCACCAGCCAGAGGAAGAACCGATCACAGATGAGGTAACTGCGGAGAGAGAAACGAAAACAGTTGGGGAGCACTTCCCCTGGTTTAGGCCAGTGGTCAGCAAACCGCGGCTCGCGAGTCACATTCGGCTCTTTGGCCTCTCGAGTGTGGCTCTTCCACAAAATACCACGGGCCTGGGCGAGTCTCTTTTGAAGAAGTGGCGTTAGAAGAAGTTTAAGTTTAACAAATGTGGTTTTCAGAAGAAATTTCAGTCGTTGTCCTGTTGATGTTTGGCTCTGTGGACTGATGAGTTTGCCGACTCAGGAGTTGAGGCTGATTTGAGCCTCAGAATGGCACCGGGGGCGGCTGGTACTGTCCTTTTGGCAGTGGGGATGCTGGGCTTGGCGGCGTGCCTGGTTATGATCTGGAAAGGGGCAGGGCTTGGCTTAGTACCCAGTTGCATCCACTCTAGAGTCGGAGTTCCTTGCCCTAAACAGTCCCCTGAAAGAACACTAATTGATGTAAGTTCTTAATGCCAAGAATCTGCCAGTAAAACCGATTCATTTGGATGACCACCAGATGTGGAAGGTGGGGGGCTAACACCCCTCCCCGTGGAGACTGAGGCTTGAAAAGGCCATGATTTGCCCTATGTCACCGCTATGTCCATGGTAGCATCAAGGATGAAGTCCTAGATGTTTTCTCCTCCATGTTCCTTCCTCTACTGAGTAGGGATTCATGCTACAGAAAGTGTGGGGTACGGGGGTGAAGGCCAGCAGTCCCCGCTGTGGCTTGAGCCTGTTCCCTCAGCTGTCAGATGCACCCCAGAGCGTGCATCTCGCCGTGTTGTCCTGTGGGGTGATGTCTGGGCAGAGAAGGGGCTCAGGAAATGTTGTTCGGCTCATCTTCCCCACGTACTGGGTTTGGACAAAGGCAGACAGACACCAATGGCTTGTGTTTACAGCAATGTGATGGCGACTGGACATTGGATACCCTGGTTCTGAACGTTTTGAACATCGCGAAGGCCTCCCCAGGGCTGCGTTCTGGGGGACCAGGCCGCTATGACTGCCTTGTAACAGACACAAAAAGCTTCCAAAGTCATTCAGGCCCAATGGAAACTGATGCAGGAGGATAACATTCAAATAAAGCATTAGTTCCAAAATCAAAAGCAAACCCCAAATCTGTAAACCACAAACAAAGATACGTTTCCTTAGTGGTGAGGTTACTGACCTGTGATACAGAAGCGAGTGCTGGCCTCTCTCCCCTTTGATATAAGACGGTGGTCATTGTTTAATATTACAAGCAAACGTCAACAGGCATCTTTCAGATTGACAACATTTTCCTCTTGCGTATGTAAGAGCTGCTCCAAAGGAGCAATCACTTATTTAAAAAGTCACATTTAGCTGACTGTGCATGGGAGTATTCGATCTGTCACCAGGGTTACGTCCGCATGGCATAGATGAAGCGTTGTGTGCTCAAGATTGCTTGTGTTAAGTAAGGTGCCCTCCACCTATGGCTCTCTCAAAAATCCTTTGGAGAGAAGGCAGAAAGAGTCCTTGGCCTGGATTTCCAGCAGAGGGCAGTAACGCGCCAGTTTTCTTCTCTGACTTCCTCTCCCACGCCTGCAGCTGGAAGGTGAGTATGCTGAGGCTCTCAGGAGGTTGACACCTAATTGCAGACATTAAACATTTCTGAAGAGAATCATAAAATATATCGTGAGGTCAATGAAATTCTTTGTCGAGACTACTCTGCAGACTGGCTGACCCCTTTGCATGACAATCCACCCAGCCCTCACTGACTTGCAGTGTCGTGCATGTACTGACTTCCTTCATTTTGTTTAAATAACATTTCTGTCTTGCTTCATTTTGTTTCAGTAACACCAGCATTCTCTGAGGTTATATTAGGGCACCATCTTACCTGGCTGCCCATAAATGAGTTATGTGTATAATTTTTATATGCTGTCCAATTGTGTTTTTTTTTTTTTTTTTTTGTCCAATTGGTTTTGAGCTTCCACATTCTCTTGAGCAACAGAGTGTTGGGATTTTTATGAGATAGAAGGAGGTGTGCCGAGACCGGTTTGGCTCGGTGGATAGAGCGTCGGCCTGCGGACTGAAAGGTCCCAGGTTCAATTCCAATTCCGATCGGGGGCATGTACCTTGGTTGCGGGCACAATTCCAGTAGGGGGCGTGCAGGAGGCGGCTGATCGATGTCTCTCTCATCGATGTTTCTGGCTCTCTATCTCTCTCCCTTCCTCTCTGTGAAAAATCAATAAAATATATATTTTTTAAAAAATCCATAAATGACATATCTGTCTCCACGATCATGTGCCCCAGGAGACAATTCAGACGTATAACGCACAGTGTGCGGATCTGCAGACTGTCTGTGTCTGGGCTGTGTGCTTCTAACTTGTGTTCGCTCCGTACAGACCTTCTCACGAGATATGAGGACCCGTGTTTGTTTTCAGTCTTGCCCGCCCTCAGGCTCTCTGGGGGGAGGGGAACCATGTTGGCCTCGCTGGCGCTGTCCACACACGCAGTAGCGGGGAGACGTGCCACAGATGTTTACTGAGAGAAACCCACGGCAGCTTTTGCAGGAGCAAAGCCCCTGGAACACAGCAGCTCTTCCCCTTTTCTTGCTCTTCTCATTTCCACCTGTTCTTTCCTTTCCGCTCCTGCCTTCCTTTCCTCTCCCCCTGAGAGTTCTTGGTTATAACGGCTGTCATGGTTACCACAGTCATCACCATCACTATTAGAATCCTCATCAATCATCCCCCGTTATCACCCCTGGGACAGGCGGGAATTGTAAGCCACAGCCGGACCCTGAAGGGAAGGTCGGCAAGAGAGGAAAAGCTATTCCAAGGTTTTCAGGGAAAAGGAAGGCCTCCAGGCCTCCTGAAGCATTTTTGGGGGGGGAGCTGCTTTTAGAGGGGAGTAGGATGTGTTTTTCTGAAATGTGTTCTTCTGATCCACGGGGGGATCAGCCTGATGATTCC